>MCFA01000290.1:0-46493 GCA_002105025.1 Clohesyomyces aquaticus
CCTCCTAGGGCATTAACTAAGTAGATTAAGGCATTTAATGCTAGTGTAGAGAACATAGATTACCTAGCAGATAACAAAGTATAAGAGTAAAAAGTTAAATTATATTATATAGAATTGCTATAAATCTATAGACATATTGCTTAGAGGGTCTAACAGCGTGCTGTTAGACACCTCCCTTGTCCTCTCCTCCTCCCCTACTACTGTTTTCTTCCTCCCTCTCTGCTAAACCTAACCTAAACCTGCTCTGCCTTGTCCTTAGCTGTCTAACAGCGCCATAATGTTAGCCTAAAGGCTAGACACTAGAGCCTCTAGGGCTAAAACCTAATAGAGCAGCTTAGTACCTTAGTAGAATAAGGCCACCTAAATACTAGCTATAGGAAGACTAGCTCCCTAACTCCTTACTACCTAAGCAACTAGCGCTAGGCTATAAGCAGACTCTAAAACGGCCTTAAAGGCTATCTCCTTATCCTCTCTACTCCCTACGTATTAGGCCGCCGCCTATATCTTAAGATAGCCCTAGAGGACTAGGAACTCTTCCTTATAGTAGAAGGGGATCTACGTAGGTGTTAGGACTAGAACCCTAGCAGTGTTAGATATATATTATATAGAATTATACTTCTTGTTACGTAAGGTGTAATACTTACACTTCTTTAATCCTAGAGATTAGAAAGAAAATAACGCGCGCTAGCTATAGGCAAGCAAACGTATAGCCTAAAGGCAGATAACGCAGAAGGCCTCTAAAGAGGCTCTAGGAGGGGGGCAAAGAGGCATAGTGCACGTGTGTGTGCGTGTGCGTGTGCGTGTGCATGTGTATGTGTATGTGTTTATATATGTTTATATGCTTGCCTATAACAGTTAGCAGGCTAGCTAGGACATTAATTTACTAGAGGGCGCGACAATACGTACTAGCAGTAAGTGGTAGGATAGCTAAAGAAATTAAAAACACTACGCATAGCGACAATATATATATATAGGTAGCTAATTAGGTTGCTATAGCTAACGAAATTGCTATTAACATATAACTAGCAGCTAGGAGCTAGGTACATAACAACAACAAGCAGTTATAAACTTAGGTTAACGTTATATATTATAAAGATATCTCTATAGGCAATAACACCTTGTTTATAGTTACCTACGTAGATTCTTTTTAGGGAAGTAAATAAAGACTATATTCCCTCTAAATTAGCTCTAAAGACTATCCTAACTAACGCTAATAAGGGACTATTAGCCTATAAGGAGGGGGGTAGTATAACAAGGTAACGACCTCGTCATAGGCCAAGTCCTGCTAACCTCTAATCAGGGGTCTGCTAATCCAAACGCGTCCCGCATCAGGTCCGAACGCCTACTGTATCGGGTCCGACCCCTGCCCCTGGCTATACCCCTATTTCCCTTATGTATATAGTTCCCTTCCTCCCTATAGCTAGCTTAGTAGTTTTTTTATATCCTTTCGTACGAGGCCTATAGGCGTCAATGGAATTCCTAGGTTCTGAGTCCCCACACACTCCTATATGCCTTTGAGTGGATTCCCACCGCATTCGGACCTATTGTCGTGCCTGCGCCGTTACACCAAGCTGTCTTGGCCTTAATGTTGCTTATATACCCCGTAAAGGTCACGTGGGCGCTAGGCTAGACTAGAATAGCCTACTATAGGCTAGCAAACCTTATAGTAGTGCTGTCTTTTAGTCTCTAACTAAGGTAGAGCAAGCTCGCGAGCGCTAGGCACATAAGGATGCTAAGGCAGAGGAGCTACAGCGTTAAAAAAGTAAGCAGGCTAGGATATAAGAGCAGGAGAAAAAGGAGAAGGCTTAGCTACTTAAGCAGAGGCGCTACATAAAAGATATAGCTAAGGAAGCATAGGTATAGGAGCAGCAGAGAAAAGTCGCTAAGCATAAGGAGCAAAGAATAGCTCGCGCAGCTTAGAATTAACTCTAAGATAATATTAAATTATCTTATAAAGGTAGTCGTAGAGGATAGAGAGCGTATTCCTGCTTAATTAAGCTATGACCGCAAAATCAACCTCCTAGAGAGGTATAAATAGCTAAAAGCAAGCTAAATTAAACCCTACGAGCTTATGCGACACCTACTCTAAAAATTCTGTGTTAATACTTGGCCCTAACGGCTAATTCTTAGTTTTTCTACGAAAAAGACTGTGCTCTGTATAGCCCTACTAGCTTAACAAAAAAACACGCTTAATAAAAAAAATACCTGCTACTCTACCTAAAAACATTAAAAACACGTCTTTTTACACTAAAAAAAATGCTAAAAGTACCTAAGCAAAGTACCTAATATTAACGCTAGTGTTAGATTATTAAAAAATGCGTCGTAGAGCTGCGCGTAGTAGAGAACCTAAACGTCTCTGCATACTGTCGCGATCGTAGCCTCACCCACCTGTACGGACGACTTAAAAGAGCGCTCTATAGAGCTAAAAACAAGTCAAGCCATAAGACTACGAACTAGAAGCTCACTAAGGTTCAAGAGCTCACTACCTGAGCCTATAGGGCCACAGAGATTACAGAGAGCTTAAATCACGCCTAGCGATTTTAGCTAGAATACTCTAAGAACAGTTTGCTTACTTAATTTTTAAGAGAGCGTTGTTTCCTATACACTACGTAGGATGCTACTAAGCGATATTGCTAAGGGTGTAATTGCGACGCTTAAAGGTAGCTTAGCTCGCGCCTAAACAGCAGCTAGGCTTAAGCAAGCTCTAGCTAATACAAAAGCAGCTAAACACGCTTAAGCAGAGCGTTATAGGCGTAGTTGCTATGCTGTTAAGGGTAGTTAAGGGCCTATATACGCTGTAGACTGCTATAAGATAGCTGCTGCCTAGGTCGTTAATAAGGCTGCTAAACAAGAGGTAGCTGTTACAGCTCGCGTTTAGCGATTGTTAACAAAACGTATAAACGCTTAGAAGAGACTATATCTATTAATCTAGAGCAACAGCAAGAGAGCTATAAAGCGCCACGCTAATATAGTCACTGTCGTCTAGGACGTATAGAGGTAGGTATATAGTATTAATAACCTAGAGCGCGCCTCTTAGCTCCAAGCTCTCTATACAAAATTAGTGCAGTATTTAGAGAAGAGAGGCAAGTTTTAGGCTCACTATATAATTACTGCTAGTTCTCTTAACGCTGCCAAGCTCTCTCTTATGGCCCACAACGCTCTAGATCTATATAACCTACTACTACAACAAAAAGGACGTATAGAGAGTAAGGAGCCTATTGTTAAGGTCCTAGACAGTCAAGCCATTGTACAAGAGACTTAGGTTACTGTACGAGAGGCTTCAGAGCTTCTAGAGACTCCCAGGGGCGCGCAGAACGGCAGTGACGTCACTAGCGACTACGGGGATGAAGGCTACTCAAGCCCTCTAGATTATATAGACTTTAATTAGGGGATTTAATATATATGCAGATATATTAAGATGTTTTTACTATACAAATTACTATGCCAAGAACTTTTTTTTTCATTAAGCGTGTTTTTTCGTTGAGCTAGTAGGGCCGTGCGGAGCACGGCCTTTTTCGTAGAGAAACTGAGAATCAGCCGTTAGGGCCGAGTACAATATCTACAGAGCTCTACAGCCTCAAAAGTGTATGGGTGGAACATCCGAAGCGCGCGCATCAAGTAGGGCCGTGCACCCGGTGGCGGATTACGTTAGCAACAGCACCAAGCATCCGTTGCTGCCAAGGCGACACGCTGAGGCTTGAGCGACTGGACGAGGCGTTAGGGAGACTAAGATTTCGTTGGTTGCCGACACGTGGCCGATTAGCTTGGCGACCTTTGGGCTATTTAGACCCTGCTTTACCCCACCTCTCGTCTTCTGTCGTGAGACGTTCCAGCGCGATGGCGGAACCCATTAGCCTCGCGTCTGGACTGCTTACGCTTGCCACCTTCGCCTTTCAGTCCAGCATTACGCTCTACAACACGATTCAGAGCTTTCAAAACCACCCCGAACGCGTACGCAGTCTCGCGGCGGAGCTAGAGGCTCTACAAGGAGTTCTGCGCACTCTAAACGATACACTCAGCACTACTACTGATATTGACGTCTCTGCCCTCACTTTACCTCTGCTACGATGCGGCAAGGCCTGCGGAGAGTTTGAAGAGGAACTTAGGAAATGCTCATCACGGTCGAGTAGCAGTCGGACAAGCTTTCGGGATTGGGCGAAGCTGAAGTACATGGGTGACGGCATCGACGACTTCAGGCAGCTACTGGCTGGATACAAGTCTACCATCAGCATCGCGCTCACTGACGCTAATCTGTGAGTTCTTCGGTTCTGCGTTCTACAGCCGCTCTAAACAATGAACAGTCGCAAATCTTCCGTTACAGCTGAAAGCCTTCAAGGTTACAAACGCCTCATCAAGACCGCGACCGACGATCTCGAAGCGCATCTAGGGAGTATTGACGAGAAGCTCGAGACCATTTTCGCGCGCACCGCGACCGAATCAGAGACGGCCGAATTGCGTCACATGCAGGAAGACCGGTTGAGCACACAACAATGTCTCCAGATATGCGCTCAATTATCTGATCACATTAGTCAGATCCAGCTGAGACCCACACAGCGCAGTCGAGGATCTTCTGCAGAGTCAGCTGGTGTCCCTGAAAGAATAGCGGGCGAGGCCATGCAGGATTGCAAGACGCGCCTGAATCAGGCAACTGAAAGGTTGGAGGGGTACATGCACGACGTGATCGACCGGATGATGACACAATCCAAGGCAAGCATGGCTGAGGGCGAATTTGCGAACCTAGAAAGGCTTCGCGAGGAATGGTCAACAGCTCGCCAGTGCATGGACATCTGCTTTAATGCTGATTACAACTTGAAAAAGAATATAAGCATCATCGACAATCAAGCTATTGGAGATGAGACGGTTCAGTTCTTGGTGTCAACTAGCGAGAAGACAATACATGGTAAAAACCGAGGGGACGGCTTCAGAATTAGGCAAGTTGGGGGTCACCTTAGCGACGAGTCGCTCCAACAGATGTCACGGGATATTGCGGTTATCAGCTCAGTAAGGAGTGAAGTTCTGTCTCAGGAAGGTGATACACCGCCTGGCACCGAGGATGCTGTCGGAGATGCAGACAGATCAGACTTTCAGCAACGCCACGGCCGTGGCATGAAGCTTGCATCTAAGTCCGATTTGGGCGCAGGATTACGGACTGTATAATACCCAATCAGACTCAGACGATGACTATGTGCAGCGCGGGAACATTAATCGGACCGCAGTCTATATATTAGCCTTTTGGAAAAGATTATCAATCTCTTGTCATAGTATATTAATATTCTCTAATAACCTGTAGAGAGAAATACTATTGAGTAGTCTATGAGGCGACAGCCTAAAAAAAGCGTTAAAGCGATCTAAAACCTTTAAATAAACTATAACAGGAAGGCTATAACTATAGTAAACAGCAAGACAAGCAGCAACGTAGTAGAGCAACGTAATAGCAACGCTATAGTAAAGCTAACATAATAACATGTTAGCAAGAGAAACTTATTACCTACCTATAGAGACAGTCAAACTTCTCTCACACAACTGGTCCTAGTTACAGCCGCTAACCTAAGCAGCCGCCGCTTTAACCTGAGTCGAGCGTGAGCGAACCCTGAGTTAAGGCTTAGCAGACTGAGCGGAGGCTGCGCAGCATGAGGCCCCCCCTGTCTAGCGTAGACAGGGGGCTGTTTTGGACCCCTTGAAGCTGGCTGTTCTTGCCCAATCGCGAATCCTCTAAGCAAGGGTGGCCAAAATCGACCTTACCTTATGAAAAGTTCCTAGAAACTGCCTCTATTCTTTATAAATAACTTCTTATCTGCATAGATAGTAGTCTAGAAACTATAGAGCAAAAACATATAACTACTATACTACATTTACTTTCCTTGTTAGTGTTTAGTCCTCTCGTTGTCCTCTTACTAACAACTAGACAGTTTAGCATAGATTGTTTCCTACGCTATCTCGCGCCTAGCGACGTAACTATAAAGCAGAAAGGTTCTAACGCTAAAGTAAATCTAAAGATACTGTTAGCTAAGAATTAGATTCCTTAGTCCTTACAAGTAACTTAAGGGCGAGCCCCTTAATAGAAGACCGCCATTAGCCTACTCTATCTGCTATAGCAGCTAAGCGACAGCATTTGGCGCAGCAACGGCAGAGTTTAGGAATGTAGTCGTCCAATGACAGCGGCAGTTAGCAAGTTAAGGTTTCCTTTAGACTAAGCGATAGATAGAGGATCTATATTAAGCAGAGAGCAACGGTTGCGATTGGAGAGCGCTAGCCTTCATGGACAGAGCTAAATTATGACGAGACATAATTAGCCTTAATAGGCTAGCAGGATAAGAATAACTCAGGGATGTCCTTACGCTAGCTTAACTAATCTGAAGCTAGGACATGTAGACCTAACCTAGACAGCATATATTAGGGCAAGGTTAGAAGCTAATTAAGTGTAGTAAATTTATGCAGACGTAATTAACAGATAGCTATAGAATTAGATGTAACAAACAGTAGCACTTGCCTAGGCTAAGTAATTAGCATACAGATCTATTCTAAGTATAGAGAAACAGTTATGATTAGAGGCGGCAGCCTTTTACAAGAGGGTGGAGCTAAGCTATAGTAAGACAGTGCTAGCCTCAACAGACTAGCAGAGCGGCGCAGAATTCATGCGATCATGGCTTAGCGATAGCAGTGGCATTAGCAACAAACGTAACAGCAGGATTAGACAGTTTTGCTCTTAAGGAGTTAATTAAGTGGGGCGATTTCATGCAAGCATGCCTAACGGAGCTATAGTACTAGTCTAGATTGCTTAGTAACGGCATTATTTAGACCTAGAAATGCTATAGAATTCATGCAAAGGAGGACAACTAGGTGTAATTATATAGAGCTGTCTGCTCCAAAATTAAGAGGATAGAGCTAAATTATAGTTTCAGTAGAGCACAAGCAGGGTGAGCGACCTTCATAGATTAACAGAACGAACTAGAGTCACGCAGAGACAGTATAGTAGACAAAGGAGCCTAAATTAGGCTATGCTAGCCTAACATTCGCCTTATTAAATAATTAATGCTAGACATAAAGTTAAGGACGTGTTATAAACTTAGCTAGAATAACGCTGCTTCTAAGGTGCTGTTACGCGAAGACTTAAGCTACTAAGGCAATTAGGATTAGAGGGAACACTGTTTCTTACACGTAAAGAGATTAAACTGCCTTTAAGAATCTAAATAGATCTAGTGCTCTAAGAAAGTAGCTGCTTAAGGGACTAGGAGCATTAGATAACAGAGTTTCTATGGGCATTAAAGTCAGGGTTGCCTGAGTTAGAATAGGATTAATTTTAGAGAGTCTCTAGCAGCGTGGTCCGTCATTTGGCGCGCTAATTTGTACTACTTCTATGCTTCCTTTTATCGCCACCTAATCTACGAGTTTAGTTTTATAGCACTAGATAGAAACGAAAAATAGACAGCAAACAAGTTTACTAAGAACGTTTATAATACATAGATGCTAACGCACTTAGACAGGATTTGCTCTGTTATTAACAGGTTGCTGTCTAATTTTAACTTTAAGGTCCTGTTGCTGCTAAAAGAATCTAGACTTTTATAAGACTTAGAAAGTTATTATTTCTTGCTATTAGTTATAGAGCTAGAATCTTTGCTAGGAGAGCGTGGCAGCTAGTTAGGCATTGTTAATATAGGAGATATTACCCTAGACACCTTATTTACTAGACAAGGTGTATTAAAAAAAGCTAAGAAGAAATGCTATAAAAAGCAAGCGCTAAGTGCGAAGCTGTCTTAATCTGTTGTTGTTTAGCCCTTAAAATTAATTCTATAATCTCTTTATCTAATAAACACGCTATTACGCTTAATACTTCTAAAGTTTTAACATAAGTCTGCCTTAGGTTTTAGCAGCATTCCCCTTTTAGACATAGTCACATTGCTAAGTGCTGCCCCTAACATCGCCACAAGAACCTTCCTTAGTTAGCGTTTAACCTATATCTCTGCTTATTATTCTAGCAGGAGGTTAAGATCATTAACTACTTCGCTCGCAGACTTATATCTACCTCTCTAGCAATTCTAAACAACTTCTACCTACCTCTAGGTGTAGGAGAGGAAGTCCCTTTCTAGTAAAGTTTTATAAACTTAGCTTTATTGTTAATAGTGTTATATTATAGGAATAGCTAATGCCTAGTTATAATATAATATATAGTAGATCTAAGGGCAAAAATGTCTGTTATAATGTCTACAAACTCTTTGTTATAACAAGGCATAAACAACTTAGCGTTCTCTAAAGCTCCCCTAGAAAGAAGGACTTCTCTGTTAGGCCCTAGCAACCTGCCCTAGAAGTCACATAACTTGACGTGAAACTTATTATCTAGAAGGATGTTATAGACATAGATGTTATAGATTAGAACGTTACTCTAATAAGCGTATGAACGCCTTCTTAACTTCTTTTATAAGCTAGATCTTCTCTTTAATTAGAACTTATATTTCTTTTAGATACTTTTTAATAATCTGTTTAACGCATATTCTAAAAGCAACCTGTCTTTATGTTGCCTTTAAATTTAACAATGCAGGGTGCTTGCCAAGCTGCTAAAGTATTTTTAATTAACGCTAAGAGCGTCTGTAGTTCCTTTAAAATATAGGTACTTTAAGACTATTGACTCGTTAACAAAGCTAATGTAGTAGTTACTGCTAGTAGTAATAATATGCTACACTCTGTAGGAAAATAGGTACACATAGATATCCTATCCATTGTCTATAGGGAAATTATGGAATAAACCTGTTAGCTTTGTTAACGTAGCAATAAAAGCGAAGCAGAAACGGTTATAAGCAATGCAAGCCGTTTTAGCAGTGTGACTCAGCGTCCGCATACTATGCATATTAGGCTTAGTAGATTATATAAGCAGCGTGTTACGTGACCTCTATATATCTATAAAGACTTGCTTAAAATGCAGCAAGAACAGCAAGAAAATGCGATAGTTGCTTAGAAGGCAAGCAAAAGGCAAAGGCGAAGGCGCATGAGTAGATAGATAATGTTATAGTTATAGTAGCCGCAAGGCTAACAATAGACAGCAGCAATAATATAACTAGTAGCTACAAAAGAAAGGAATAGAACATAGGCCCTCTAACATAGTTATTATTAATTTATAGGGAGGCTCTAAGTTTGCCCTTTCTTTTTACATTAATTCTTGTCTAATTAAATAACTTCTTAAGATTATTTAGTTAAAAAGGTAGAAAACAGTTTAACCTATAGCTTTTTAGTTAACCTCTTTAATTACGTTAGCTAAAAGATTATTATTATACTTTAGAAGTTGCTTAGCACTTAGGACAAAGTGTCCTAGGAGTTTTGTTAGTTAAAGATCCCATATTCGTCTTGTCAACCCAGCTGCCGCAATTGGTCGGACAAGGCACGGGAACCCATTTGGTGACTTTATGCTTTGGTTCCGCAGTGCAGTTCTGATAAGTCACCTAGACCTCGTGTCTTTCGCACATTTTAAGCTGCGCAAAGTATTAGTATTATTACTAACATTGTTGAATAATATCGCAGTACCTAGTACCACGAAGTTCTGAAATCGGCCGATACAACAGAGAGATGACAGCATATACGGTGCTGAAGGGCTAGAGAGCACCGTTTAACTATATTATATGCTTCCGGTTCGTCTACAACTTCCAAAGACAATGAGCAAGACTAGGCAGCAACTTCATCAGACGTGAGCGATAGTGTACGTGGGGTAGCAGCTCCAGTCAAAAATTACCCGAAATGCCCGCGCAGCGCGCTAGTAGTAGAGCACTAGTTAGGGATAACAGGATTGCATGGGTCAGAAGCACGAGCGAGATCATCGTGGCTAGGGTCATACTATCGTCTAAAATAGTTTGCAGGAATAGCCGGGATACCGCGCTTCGTGGCCCACGCGGAATCGTGATAGGCAAGAACGATTCCAATCTTAGAAGCTATTATCACTAACAAGCATCTAGGATTTTGTTCTTGCTAATTTCTTCCTTTCTTCTCTAATTTTAATCAGCGTAGACAGTCCTTAATAAGGGAATACTTACCTCTAGTAACAGATTTAGATAGCTTTAGAATATTAAAGTTTAGGAAACTTTAAGGTAGCTCGAGAGCTTAGGGCTCCTCTATTTATTCCCTTACTAACAGCTTATTGTTTCTTTTAGTGCCGTTAGCTAACAAAGTATATAGTTATGCACCTTAGATACTAGTAAAAATTAGCGAGACATGCATAACATCACAGGCACTTAGCCTGTTCTGCTAGTCCATGTAATTAAAGTAGGGCATGGCTAACAGCTAGGTAGTTAATCTTGGGCAGCAACGCCCTTATAGGCGTCGTTAGTCTGTACTATTTCGCAGCACCCTACGACTTAATGCTATAAGTAAAGCCTATAATCTAACTTTTTCGCGCTCTAATTACATCTAACTATAACTAGCTTTATAAGTGTAGCTATCTAAGGTAAACAAAAATCTATCTATAGCTATAACAGTGCTAACACGTCTTTATAAATAGCATAACTCCTCTCCTAACCTACGTTAACTGCTTAACCCTACCACACCTCTCGCTAACTCACACCTCCCTTAAGCAACGTTTTTAACGTCCTACGTCCTTGGCTATAACTCTGCTTATTGCTCTAATTCCTAAGGTAGGATCTACCTTAACATATCTACAAATATCTCTACACCTAACGTAAACGTCTACTGCTAAACGCGCCGTTTCTACGTAACAAGCACCTAGAAGAAGCAAGAGCTTAGAACTATAGTAAATCTCTTACATGTAGCGTCTGCTTTGTCTAATAGATTGTCAGGCTCCTACTATTACAGCGCTTAACAACAAAGACTGTAAAAAGCTTCTAGAGAAGCCTAATGCTCTAAAGTAGGTAGAGGGACTAGCAAATGCTATTTTTAATAACTGCAAGGTATTATACAGCAAGAAAAGCAACGATCTAGAAAAGGATCTAAGCAAATAGACATTAGTCCTAAACAGCAGTAGAAAGGCAAAGATTAAAGAAGGCCTAGTCATGTATTTCGCTAGTGATTATAGAAAAGTATATTCGTGGCTATAATAATACTAATAGGAATACTTCTATAGATATAGCTTTGTAGATATTAGAGTACCTTTTGCTAGGCTAAGACTAAGGCTTAAGAATATAGCCTGTCTTAGATTATTTAAGATAGACATACTTATACATTTTATGTAATCTTGTTCTTTGTCTATTTAAAAAAGTAGGCTTGTTTTAACTGCTGTTGCTATCTTAGGGCTAAACAACTTAGCTATAGCTTGTCTTTTGCTATTCCATAACTTAAAGCGCCCTTTATAAGCAAATACCTTAGTTCTACTAGGATAATATAGGTACCTTATTTCCTTGTTAGATTTTACTATAACGCTAAACAGAGCTAACGTAATGTCTTTAATTATGTTGCTTTTAACTTTAAATGTAATACTATAAGAAAGTTATATAGGGCGTAAAGGAAAGGTTATTTATATACTAGCTTTAGCCTAACCTTCTATAAAATATTTCTTAATTAAAGAAGACGTTTAGTAAGGAATTATAGCTATTGTTGCTTCTATAGAAGCATTAGACTATAGCTGCGCTTAAGGGCTATTTATTATACTTAGAGGATCTATAGCGGTTAAATTTGCGACAGAAAGGTTTGTTAAACAAGGAGGTGATATTTCTTAAGGACTTAAGTTAGCTATACATAATTATTACTAATAAGAGAGAAATTAAAGGATAGCTAAGCTAACTTATAATAAAGTGTTTTCTATTAAGCTAGAATTTTGCTAATTACATCTTTAACAGTAGGATAAGGGATAATTATAGCTAATATCTTAGCTACACTCTGTTTCTTCTTATTTAGGAGCTTATTAAACGTGTTAAAAATCCGTAGCTAAGCAGTCCTTCCTAAGAAATAGTGTTTGCCGCTTAATGCAAGCTAGTATGCTAACTAGACTCTAAAGCTTGCTCTTTAAAAGATACTATTCGTAGACCCTTCCTTATTAACCTTAGCACGCACATAGGCTTTGTACAGTCTATTTAGTGTCTTTTTGCGTGTCTATTTAGATCTAAGTTAGTTGCCTATAGTCTAGACAAAAAGTTCAACTATAGGATCCTGCGGAGCTATCTCTAGCAGACGAGACTGCATCACGGCGTGAAAGAGAACATGCGTAGAACTAGACTAGCAGGAAAACTAGTAATCTTTTTAAATGCGCTAGTAAGTTTTCCTACGCGCTAGTGATCTTAGCATAGCGCTAGAAAAGTTTTTTTAACGCTAGTAAACTTTTTAACAAGCAATAGGAAGATATTTAATACGCTAGTAAGCTTTATAAATTTCTAGGAGAACTCTATATTATTGCTAAGCTACTACTACATAGAATTCTATAACTCCTGTTATTTAACCTGTTTTATTAAAAGTGAAATGCATGCGCATTTTCCTATAGCATAGTATGCTAACTTACTATAATGCTAGAAGGGCTATAGAGATTGTCTACTACACCCTATTTATATAACAAGGGATAATTAGCTCTTATTATTAAGCCGGGTAGCCCTAGGACTAAGGCTCCTTTCTGCCTTTTAGCTCTTAGAGGCGTGTGCATTAAGCTTTAGCACGTAAATTAAAAGGGTTTATTATAATAAACTATAATAGAATCTCTTTCTAACCTATATAAAACTTATAGCTTAGGCTTAGCCACGCCTCTAGAGCAATCGCCATGCATGACCTTAGTATATAGAAATACTAATAAAGTAATACTAACTAGCATGCACCTTTATAGATAGAGCACTGCCGCAAATCCATGCAATTAACGCCAAGAGCCTCTATTCTATCTATAAGCCCTTATGTAGGGTATGAACTGCTTAGCAACAATTATTACGCATTAACGTAAGGTAGGTTTATTAGACATTACATTAGTTAGCCTATATTAGCTCCTTAGAAAGGTTTACTAGCCTATGTTTAAAAGATATAAGAACAGCTGTTTATCCCTTAAGAACAATATATATAGGTGTAACGATTTACTCTCTTCTGTTAACTAACCTACCTAAAGCACTCTCTAATATAGCTTCACTTAGCAACTCTAGCCCCACATATAATTAGTCTTTCCTATTTAACTAGATGCCCCTTCTAGACCTCTTCTTCCCTAGCATCGCCCCTATAACCTCCTCTACATAGTCCCTCCTTACTAGCAGTCTAAGCACCTATAGTTAGGCGCTTTGCATTAGTAGTTTGCTTCTGTTGTTTAGGAAGTATACTTTAGAATATATAGAGAAGTTAGTAGAAACCTACTTTTGTTAGTAAACTCTACTAAGCAATAATATTATTAACTCCTAACAGGCCTATAGTGTTAACAGTTAAGGTACTATATAATAATAAGGCGTATAATATGCTTATATTCTAGGTCTGCTCCTAGCTGTTTGCGTGATTAGCACGCACCTCCCTTGCTAGGATTAATCTTAAATTATCTATAGAATCTAGATCACATGCTAAGAAGAAGTTACTACACTATTCCCCTTATAATAGTTGCTTATACTTCTAGCATAGACACTATCTATTTATATTTTATTACTAAAGAACGTAAGGAGAGTTTAGTAGTACTAGAGAGGAAGCTTACATTTTATACTTTAGCTATAATCCTGCTATTCTCTAGGAGCTTTTAAACGAGTGCTAACAGTACTATTTAGAGTTAGTTAAAAACAAAACTTCTATCTTTAAGCACTAAGGAGATAGGTAGAAAGCTTCTAAGTTAGTAGCTAAGAGAGAGATGTTATCTATAATTATTAACAGGAAGCTAAAAGAGATATTGCTAGGCAACATAACTAGGTTCCTAGACCCTAAAACTAAGGCGTAGTACTCTAGGCGCGGCCTTCCTTATTAACAAAGGTACCTCCTTTATAGACTACCTAGAACTAGAAAATCTAGCCTTTGCCTTTCTATTATAGGGCACTTTAATTTAGACGTTTATGTCTTACTATGTCTAGTTTAAATAATTATTATTTAAAATCTCTCTTTGCTAAGCTTCTATAGCACTACATTGTCCTCCTTAAAGATGTTAACGCGGCTGCTGTGCATTAAAAACCTAACAGTAGTATAGATATAAGCTAGAGAGTTAGCCTAAATAGCCCTGCCACTAAAAAGGTGTCTCTGTTGACTCTCCTTAATGTTCTAGATAGCCTTGCATTATCTAAAGGCAGATTGTTAATTATAACAACTAACTATATTAAACGCCTAGATCTAGCACTCATGCGCTCTAGCCGTGTGGATTTGAAGCTAGAGCTCTACCTAGCTAATAAAGACATAATTAACTAGCTGTTCTATTTCGTCTATAACTACTTCTTAAAGACTAACATTCCTAATAACAATTAGAGCAAATCCTCTATTAACCTAGAGAAAAAGGGTTTATAGAGAACTATAAGTTGCTTTAGTTAGGGCAAGAGTTTATAGCAAAGGTGCTAAAGCTAGAATTTAGCCTAGCTAAGATCTTGTCTTTTTTACTAGCAAACAAACATTTACCCTGCTATGCTATTGCTAATGTAGGGGCGTGGATAGATAAGCTTAGAAAGAAGAAGATGAAACTAACTAGGATAACATTATAGGCGCTTAATAACAAAGATAAATTTAGAGACTACTAAACAAGTTTCCTATAGAGCCGTTTCTAGAGGGTTTAAAGTACATTCCTTTTAAGCCTATTGTTCCCTCTAGCAGTTCTAATTAATTATATATAACTATTCCTCTCTTTAGCTCTAATAAGAAACGTATTCTTATCCCTCTACTTTATTTAGCTTATCTTATGCTATCTAAAGTGTTTCTTTTATCTTATTATATAGCTTTAAATTTAGAACTCTCTACCTTCTGCTCTATAATAAAACTATGTTAACACTTTTTTTGCTAGAGATTATACATTTGCTTTTAGAGATAAGCTTAAATCTAGCTCTACTAATAATTAGTTAAAAGGCGCTTGCTAAGATTAGAACTGTTATGCTACTCTTAGACAGGGACGGGGTGTGTAATAGCCTGTGATGACGTTAGAGCCACGCGCGCTACGGCAACTGCATGGCGCGTGGACTGAGCTCCAAGCGCTGCCAAGTAAAATAGAACTAAAACAAATAAGATGCGTCTGGTCTCCCACACACAACCTTCGCATCTACCCATTATGAGCAGCATCTAGCCCAAGGCATTTAGCTAGCGTTTGCCCTTTGGTCCACGATCTGCTATCGCTCCGAAGCGCGCCAAGACAGCCACTGTCAACAAACCAACCTAGACATCCTACTATTCTTGCCATGGCCAAACAGTCGCCTAATTACAAGAAGCTGTTTCTTAAAGAACAACGCAGGCGTGAAGACGAGCAACGCAGGCGCAAAGCCGCGGAGCAGGCGCAGAAGGAAGAAGAACACAGGCGTGAAGCCGCGGAGCAGGCGCAGAAGGAAGAAGAACGCAGACGCGAAGCTACGGAGCAGGCGCAGGATAGGGCTAAAGAGAAAACGCGCAAGACAACTCTTCTAGAGTTTCTTAACGCCTGCTACACTTATCTACACTCTAGTCTTACTATGCAGACTAATATAACCTTGTTAACGCGAGGCGACCCTACGAATGCAACTAACAAGCTTTAACCTGAAAATCTCGTTCTATAGGAGGACTTCCTAGCCACGCAGGTAGCTATCTAGGACGTGCTTATAGCATCTGACTTTGCCTTAGAGCAACACTTTACATTGCTGCATATGTTAGAAGAATCTAGGCAAGCAATCCTACGTAAGATAATAAGTTCTGAACTAGATCTCTATCTCTTTTAGCGTTCTGCTGTAGATAACCCTGTCACGTCTATTATTAAATAATTATATAATTAACAAACACTATAACAAACATTTAGACTTAAAGGCTTAGTATAGTTTAAGAACTATGCTAACACCCTTAGCCTAGAAACAGAGCTAGAGGATAGTATTGGATCCATGACCGTCTCCAGGGCTCAGCGACGACGGTCACCACGCCTGCAGGCCTAGGCCCAAAACAATTTGCTAGACGGCCCTAAAACAGTGGCCGCACCACGCGCCCGCACAGCACGATTATCCTGGCCTCGAGCCAATCAGTTTTGCGTCTACAACACTAGCATTCAGAACAGAGAGAGTCGCATGGCGGCCTATATCACTGAATACAAGCCTCCGCACAAGCTGCCGCTTGGGTGCATCTACGAGGGTTTGGAGGATATGGAACTGGACGAGGTGGTTTGGTGTCGCGAAACTGATACTCCGCGCGACCGCTTTCGACGGTTAATAGCTGCTGTCATCACACAAGCATTCTCTTATATGGTCAAGCTTGGGGTAGAGTATGGTTGCGTGTGCACCGGCGAAGCAATCGTCTTCCTACGGGTTCCTAACGACCCTAGAACAGTCCATTACTTCTTGTCTGTTCCCAAAGGGGACGTCGGCGGAGCTACGGGGTGGGCGCCCGATTCGGACGGACCGAATCGTCTGCATCTAACAGCGGTTGGGCAGATGCTGGCTTTCACCCTGCAGGCGTTGAAAACCCCCCCTCGCAGCCACCAGTGGCGTGTCGAAGCTGCCTCTCGGCTTAACAGTTGGGAGGTTGTGTATGAAGACCTACTAGATGCTATCCCCCAAGAGGACGCGCCGTCGTCAGAGTACCGCCCGCCTCGGCACGACGGGTTTCTTCGCATGTCACCCGTCCAGCTCCGGCGAAGGTATACCCCCATCCGCCCTCCAAGCTGCGCGCGGCCACAGGACCAGCACGCAGACAGCGACGAAGAACCCGACCCTGATACTCCAAGCCGACGGCAACCTTCACCCCAGGGCTTGTCTCGCATACAGGCCACTAGCAGCTCCTCGCCTAGCCAGAGTTCGCGCAGAGGACAGAGTGGACAGTATTGCACGCAAAACTGCCTACTTAGGTTAGTTAACAGGGGTCCGCTTAACATGTCTTGTCTAAATGTTTAAGATTATAGGTAAAGTTATTATTAGATTAACTAACCCACCTTCCTTACTTATATACGCTAACAGCTCTTAAGCAACTTAGATACTAACTGCAAGCCTGTAAGCCTACCTAGCGCTTGCGGTGTCTTATTCCAAGTCTAGCTAAAATCTCACGGATACGTAGTAGCAGCCAAGTGCACGCCTATTAACTTTGTCCCTTGCCTTCAACATAAGGCTGCTGTGTACGACGTCCTCCATTTGATCTAGGGCATTCATGTGCTAGTTTATCTAGGCAACATAGACCTAGCAACCCTCTATTACTACGAGGGTATTTGCGAGCTTGTACATATAATGTTTCTTAGTTTTAGGGGGAAACAGATCTCCTAATGCCTAACGACTAGGAACAGGCTACTTATTACTAAAGAGGTTAACTACTTAGCCTAAGCAATCTATAATCTTAGAGTCTTATATAAGGACCTTAAACCTTATAACATACTATAGAATAAGGAGACTAGCTAAGTAATAGTAATTAATTTTAAGCAGGCAGAGGTTAAGCCACGCGCTATACTTGGTGTTATCTTAGCAAACTAAAAGAGAAAGCAGGAGTCTAGGCTAAGCACACCTAAGCAGATAGGGAAAAAAACATCTATATTTGTGCGGGAGAGACAACGGATAGCTAATAAAATACGCGGCCTAACCCTAGCGTAGCATTGTAATCCTCCTTATATAGACATAAGCTAACTAATATTCTATAAGTACTTGCAGATCGCTTTGTGCCTCACCTTTCGTCTATAAACTGTCTTAGCAGGTTTCCTAGACCTATTTCCTACGCAACATGCTTAGTAACTGCACATGTGTTGTTACTAAGGGCAGTTAAAGTCTTAGATCCTCTAGCTTAGAGTCTAACGTATCTCTCTATAATATCCTTATTCTCGTTATCTAGCTACACGGATCCCTTTACAAGTACAATCGTGCATTCATCTAGCAATAGACAGTAAGTTCTAGTGCCAGGGCCTTTTGTCGCAGTGTATCTAGGAAGCCTATCCACGATAAACTACAATTATAAGCGGTACTGTATATTTATCTCCATTATAAGCCAGTCACTTACTATGTCTTGCACGACTTTGGCCCACTCCGCTATATCTTGACATCTAGACAGATTTTCATAGAATGTGAGAGGATCAGAGAGATAGACATAACTAGATATCGTCATTTTGCTTTCTAACAAATTTAACAGTAACAGATGCGTCTCGTTAGGTTATAGTAGATCAAATTTCGCGGGGCAGCGCTACGGGGCAGTCGCAGGGCTTAGCCACAAGGCTTGGCGACGCCTAAGTAGATCATACCTAAGTAGGGCGGTCTGAGTCTTAGCACTGCTTCTAATCCTAGCCTAGATTTAATTAATAAGATTCTAAGCGCTTATGTAATCTGTAGTTATAGGTCTTATAATAAATTACCTATAGGTGATTAGATAAGACGTGCAGGGCTATCTTACATTAGCTAGGATTAGTAAATTGCTTCTGCTAGAGGTACTAAACAGCGTAGCAACGCTGCATAAAACTGCGCATAACAGCACACGTAAGGCTAAGGATAACTTGCTAGCATTAGAGAATAGTCCTAAGGTTTAAATAAAGCTATTCTATAAGAGTTTAGAGCAGTAAGAGCTTAGCAGTAGTGCTATAAGAAGGGAAGTCTGTTATGCTATAAAATAAAGTGCTTTATAGATTAAGCATAAAGGCAACAATGTAAAATATAATTTTAGGGTAAAAGGGATTATTAACATATAAAATTAGCTACTATATATGCTTTATATAGAATTATTTTAATGTCTATTATACATATAAAGTTTCTAGCTGCTTAAAGTTAAAGTACCCCTTACTTAACTCTCTATAGAGTATGTCTCGCCACGCAGAGAGGCACGTTATAACTATAGATTACGCTATAACATGTATAGAGACAACAGTTTAGATGCATTTAACAATAGGCGTAAAATTAAGTTAGATCTCCTAGTAGTCTAGATTTAGTGTTAAACTATAGCGTACTCTAAGTTCTAGTGTACTAGGGTTCTATCCTTTAATTTAGAGCATATTAGAATTAAGTAAATACATCTAACATAAACCTATTTATAGTATTATAATCTAGAGCATATTAGACTTAAGTAAATCTGTCTAATGTAAACCTATTTATAGTATTACTAACTTAAGTAAATCTGTCTAACGTAAACTAATTTATAGTACTATAATCTAAAATACTTTAGCTATTAGTGCTACTATTAAGTTTACTTCTGCTGTTAGTGCTACTAAGAAAAGTACGTCCTCTTAACGTATACTTAGGTGTAATAGTCTCTTGCTATTATAACAAGAAGTAATCCTAGTTTATTTATTCTAACCTAGTCTATTTTACCTTCTAACATAATAAAGAGAAGTGTATTCTCTTAACAACTAACGTGAACCTAATTGTTAAACATTATAGTAGCTATAACAGCAGCATATAACAGTGTTAGAGCTATATATATATATAACTAGTGCTCTACATATCTACACGAGAACAAAAAATCACTTACTAGAATATAACATTAATGTAAATTTAAAAGAATTAATTAGACTATTATCTAGCAAGCTAAACAGGTAACGGGTGCTAACACCTATATAGCTTAGATTAGCTATGATTAGCAATGCAACCTAAACTTGTTAAATTTTATAGACTTCTAGCCTATAAAATACGTTTTAATTATACTATTATGTAAGCTAATGCAGAATAAATAACATCGTTTACGTAGGCATGCAAAGCAAAGGCAATTTAGCTAGGAGAAAGAGCCTTAAAGGATGCTTCTACATAGGCTATAAGGCGAAGAAACAAAGTATGCCAAGCTAGAGGCTGTTTTTAAGCCCCGCTTTATTTAGAAGTAGTTAGAAGGGGTTGAATTAAGCCCTAGGGTTACTGTTAGGGGAGTAAAACAGGAACCTAAAAATCTACTTCTGTAATAAAAAAAGTCTATAGCCTACGTTAGCTAAATAAAGAGCAGAGATAAACAAGCAAGGCAATTTAGACTTAGGAAGGAAGAGATAGAAGTTTCCTAATTAGCTACGAAAGCAAAAAGAGATTTTCTAACACGTGAGATTCTAGTCTAACTAACTATAGACAAGCGTAGCGGCACTAACTTGCAACAAAGGTAAGAAAGCAAACAACGTAACGTTAGCTACTGCTGTCTGCTATTTTCCTAGCTTTTTCTGTCTTTTAGGTTCCTCTATAGCATTTCCCACTGCGTCTTTATAGTCTAATGCCTACCTTACTCTCTTTTTCGCGCGAAATCTAGGAGACTCTCTCTATATCTAATCCTGTATTTCTCCTACATCCTTTTTCTAACTATTAAGCTAATCCTCTAGTCCTTGTAGATGTTCTGTAGTGCTGCTAATGTAGTTTTTAAGGCTGCTTATGCTTTTTATCTATTAGCAGAGCATTTAATTAATAAAGGCATATATCGTAGCATTCCTTGCTTCGTACTAGACGTTAGTAAGCCCTCCTATACTTACTGTTAGCAAGATGTCTATATCTAGCAATGTTAGCTACGCATAGTTTAAGTAGGTTAAAGACATACTTATGCTAGGCAGGGGTGACTGCTTTAGCGCATTAGGTGCTTCTTTTGTAACTGTCTTGTCTTTATTTACGTTAACTCTACTATTAGTTTCCTATGCTTCTAGGGAAAGTAAACTATTCTGTTATAGTTAATTAACATTTCTTTAGCAAGTATATATATACTAGGTCCTAGTACTATCCTTAGTATAGGTTAGGGTCTTTAACAGTACTTTATAAGTTGTTTATTTGCTAAGACGTAACATAGTTTATTAACAGAGGGTAATAACTTTAGGCTTACTTAAGGTGTAAAGAGTTCTTATATACTTCTATATACTATTTAGATAAGTTAAGATTATAAGGTAGCCTTGTTTATATCTACCCTTTTATGCACACTTGACCCTGTCTCTATAGCTAAACTAGTGCATGCTAAGATATATATATAAAGTTTCTAAAGCTTATAGAGCAACGCCTCTCCACCTTTACTATGTGTCTATTTCTAATGTCTTACTTTAGCACTATAGGGTATAGCATGCATAAGCAGAGCCACTGCTAATATGCTTAACTCTACATAGACGTAGCTAGGTGCTTGGTTAGAATAGCCTATCTAAGAAAGTAGTGCTCGTTATGCTATATCTATGAATATGCTAATTCTTAGGTTTTAAGCCACGCAAGGTTCTAAAGGACTAAATGCCTTCTAGCTATAGACTTCTATGAATCACGTCTTATTAGCAAGTATTTCTCCTAGAGCAAATCATAAGAGTTTGTGCGGCTGTTTGAACCTGCTCTGCCCACCTGTCTACTTCCCCGTTTACCGCTAGTCTAGCCGCACTGCCTAGCGAGAACGGCAGCTCTATGTCCTTGCCTCGCGCTCCTAGTGGCACTACTAAGAATCTACATAAAATGCGCTAGCCTCTTAGTGCTATAGACTCCTTAGATAGAGCATATAAACAAACAAGAGAGCTATGTAGGATGCACTAACACATTAGTAACTGTCCTTAGAACAGCAAGAAAGCAGCAGTAATCTCCTTACATTATAGCCTAGGTATCTATTAGCGCTAGCATATAGGGGAAGCTTTAGTCATGCAATAACCTTAGCAACTAGCTTAAGGGAAGACTTAAGGAGTAATGTTTAGCGCGCTATTATAGTTTAGATTAGACTATAAAGGACTACGCCGCTGCAAGCTCTGTCTACGTCTCTAGATGCTAGTATAAGACATAAGGAGGACCTCTCTTGTTTATTATGTAAGCAACTCTAACATAGCTAACGCGCTACTCCCTCTTTGCCTTCTTTGCCTCTCTTTAGGGTTTATCCTAAGCATTTGCCTTGTCTATTAGGACATTAAACTACATAGACAGCAATCTTCTAGGAATGCTAGCAGACGTATCTACCTAAATGTACTTAATTTGCCTTAGAGAAGATATTTTGCTATTATATATAGTAGTTCTTAAATTGCTATTCTTATAGCTAATATAGTTATTATTGCTATCTCCTTAAAGAATAACAGACTAGCAGAGGTAATTAAAGTAATAATCCCTTACATAATTTAGCTTATCTATAGCATAAACGTAAGTGTTCTAATAAGATCCTTATACTAGCTAATATTATCTAGCTAGCTTGCTTTTTTTAGGGCTTAGGATTTAGCACTTAGATAAGTATTATACTATACGTCTTTGTTACCTTTTTAGTTTTATGTAGTGCTACTCTCTATAAGTACGTATGCTTTAGCAACGTTAGATGCTTACTAATCTAGAGCAGAAGCTATAAGCATAATGCTATAACAACTTCCCTTGTTAACGTAACACCTATATATAACATTATTCTCCTATTTATGCTTTCTACTATCTTAATTCTTCTTATAACTATCTTATTCTAGAGGTTTTACGTATATAAGAAGTTAGAAGCGTCTCCTCTAAATTAAACGTTTTTAGGCTTACTAGCTGCCTTTGCTATTGCTAACATGTGCGTGACAGGATATATGTTAATTAGAGCAGGAATCTTTATTAAGTTATTTTATATTAACACTTATAAGACACTAAAAAACTTCCTTCTTAAAAAGACACTTTTAATTTATCTTATACTTTCCCTCCCCCTCCCCCCTTTAGAAATTACGTAAGCTAAGTGATCCTAGGTCTCGCTCGTGCCTTAGCTTCTATATATAGCCATGTTCTGTTCTAGCTTAATTAAGCGTAAGATTGTTTAGCTAGTAAGGGATATCTGCTTAAATGCATCTTCTTTTACTATAGATATAGAATCTGCTGTTAAACTAAGGGATTAGTCCCTAGACTAGGAGGCAAATAGCTTAGAGAGGATATTACCCTAGTAAGAAAAGAAGACATAGATACGCATGCTTCTTTAATACATTATTCCCTATAGCTTCTTATAACATGTTATAGCAGTAGTTATTCTGTCTTAGTCTAACTCTTTAGGTCTTATTATGCTTAGTAGTAGGTGCATTAATAATTAAATTAAATTAATACTACTCTAATAACAACAGAGAGCTAAATTCGTTACTTAGCCTTCTCCGCCGCCGCGCCGCACGCGGTCTAGATTCCTAATGACATCACTAGAAAATACCAGGGTTATATTATAGCCTCGGCCGTACTTCCTGCTTCTGCCTAGCTTGTAGCAACGGAGTTGCCAATAGACGTAGATAGCATAGCAAATAATTAGACATAGGTCTTATTACAAATAGATTAATAATGTCCCTACATTAGGGGCTTACCCTGCCTTAGTGTTCCGTTAGGTCATCTGCATAGAGTCTCCTAGCGCTTAAGGTGACGTGTACTAGCAGTGAAGCCTAGGGAGGCGTACATTGCCAAGGATGTCTCTTAGAGCAAATACCTAGCTTGCCGCTATACAACCACTATTAGATAACGTTAGTTGTCTTAGCTTAATAGCAGAGCTTTCATAGGAAGAAGGGCTGTTTAATTAGCCAACAAGGGCCTACCTAGAAAGACTGTCCTGCCAAGGAGAAGGGGAAGCATGCTCTTAAACTGTAGGCACAGCCTGTTCTAGCTAAGAGCCATGTCTCGTATTTAGCTTAGGTTAGATAAGGGTAGAGTCTACTATGCATAACGGCAAGGGAGTTCCTAATGGATTCAAATAACATAGTCCTAGATTTAATCTCGTATGACTATGTAAATCGCTACTATAAGCATGCAAGGTTAGCATTAGGACCCTAGCTATAGCATGAACATAGCATTGTTAAAGGTAGCTCACGCTGCTTCATGCGTGGAGAGACAGTAGGCACTAATTAGTAAAGGCAACACTATAAATAGTTAGGGAGGAACTGTAGAGCGCCCTTAGAAGGCGAAGCTCACCAAGGGACGGACACTCTAGACTAGTCCTTTAGATAGCATAAAGACTTATAATCCTGCCTACAGGGCAATTACTCTAGGTGTTCTATAATAGGTATATAGTTAAACTACTAGCGTGTTTTTCTATTAATACATAGCAAGATACACCTAGGTGCCTGCTGTAAGCTATAGTAGCAATGTAGGCCAAGTGCTTAAGAACGCCTTACGAGCGAGCCTAGGCTAGTTAACAATACCTAAGTCTTACACTGTGTTTATGTAACAACTATAGTAAGCTTAAAGCCTATAGCATTGCTACTATTACTATCTTACAATCCTAGCTTTAGCGCATATATAAGATCAGAGTGCTCCTAGGTTAAGTAAATATTATTATAAGCTTCTCTAACTCCTATCTTATAACTAACACATTATCTACCTTAGATATATCCCCTAACTAATACCTTAACAAACTTTTACTCTAGTAGGGCATAAACAATTCCTTAGGCAACATGAAACTAACGCTAGGTTCTATATACTAGAGCAAGAATGCGCTGTCCCTTAAGCGTTAGATAAGGGCAGCTAGAAAGTTTTAGGAAAGGGCTGCTAAAGAGCTTTAGAGAATAGCCGCTAGAAAGCTTTAGAAAAAGGTTACTAGAAATCTTTAGCGTTATAATGTTAGTACTAAGTTTCTAGATATTACCTAATAGCTTAAAGCTCTAAGAACACATCCCTTCTTTACGCTAGAAAACAGCCTATAGAAGCAGCAACATATAACAAAGAGCTTAGAGGCATAAAAACGTCTAAGAATAGAGCAAGGTCCTAGTCCTAATAAACTCATAATCTCGCCTGTTAAGGCTGTTTCACCCGTCTTGTCTGTCTTATCTATCTTATCTGCCTTACCTGCCTTATCTGTTAAAACCTAGGCAAAGGCTAGGCTAAATAAAGACGTCTAACTAATTTAGCTTGTCTACGCTGTATCTAAAGATATAGAAATTACTAAAGTTATAACGCTGTAAATAGACACTAAAGGGACCTTAGATTGTCTAATTATACTAGATAATAACTCTAAAGAGGACATAGATATAGAGGACAAAGACAAGGCTAACAAGCCTATTCCTAACAGTGATCACCCCTAAGAGGACATAAACGCTAAGGATAGGAAACAACCTATCACAAACGGCGATAGCTCTAAGGACATAGATGCTAAGGGCTCTAGAGAGGACAGAGATGTTATAGGCTAAGAACAGCCTATTATAAATAACAATAGCTCTAAGGACATAGATGCTAAGGGCTCTAAAGAGGACAGAGATGTTATAGGCCAAGAACAGCCTATTATAAATAACAATAGCTTTAAGGACATAGATGCTAAGGGCTCTAAAGAGAACAGAGATGTTATAGGCTAAGAACAGCCTATTGTAAATAACGATAGCTTTAAGGACATGGATGCTAAGGGCTCTAAAGAGAACAGAGATGTTATAGGCTAAGAACAGCCTATTACAAACGACAATAGCTCTAAGGACGTAGATGCTAAGGATAGAGACAAGACTAATATGCCTATTCCTAACGACGATGGATCTAAAGAGGGTATAGATGCTAAGGATAGGGAAGGGCCTATCACTAGCAATTATAACCCTAAAGAAGACATGCACCCTAATGCAGGAAGCAAGAGTAACGCTAGACAGACTTAACTACTATAACACTTAGACAGCATAGTTAATTAGACATTAGCAGAGCATAAGGAAAAAAGAAAAGACATGCTTTATATAGAGTAGGCAAACGTGCAAGAGCTATAGACTAAGGAGTATCAACGCGAGTTGTTTTATAGATTTAAGCAACTCTAGGGATTTAACAAGGAGATAAAAAGAGCGCATAGTTAGAAACATAATAACCTGCGTCCTAGAAAAGCATGTAAACTTTATAGCTAGTAGAAGGAAATTAAACAAAGATTACTGCTAGTCGTGCACGGGTTTAGACAGACTTTAGTGCGCTTACAAGAGGCAGAGGCTAAGAGACAGAGCAGTATAATCTCTATAGGCAATAGCAACAAGAACAATAACGACTATGTGCCTAAGGGTTAAAGAGGTTAGAAGCAGTAGAAGCAGTTTTAGATAGATAGGGTTAGGCACGTAGGCAAATAAAATTTTTTATTAGGGTTTGAACCCTAGTTACGTGTATAATTAGTTAGATTCTACTAACGTATAATTAGCCTTGCTTAGGGATTCTTGGCCCCCTAAGCGACCTCCTTTGTTAATACTATCTATGTTAGCTATAAAGCTCTTAGGCTATAACATTAGGCTGCTCCTACTATTAAGTGCTGTTAATTCCTGTTAGCGGCGCCTATAAGAAATCGTGAGAAGCTAACAATAGCAGATTTACTATAACTAACGAAACCTAAACTAGACTGCCTGTCCTTTAATAACCTATAATCCCTCACCCTTGATGCCCTACCTACGTTGCGTTAGATATAAGATATTGCTAGCGAAACTAATAACTACGTCTCTACGAAGTAATAACCTATGATATAGCTTATGCACTACAGAGCATATAGCTCGCGCTTAACAACGCGCTAGACATGATACAGCTTGTGCCTGTAATAGCGCTTAAGTAGGCGTCTATAAAGACACTAGGATAAGACATAGGAGGCTTGGTCCCTTGCTAGCGTAATAGATATACACGTTATATATAGCTAAAGTATAGGGCTTAGATACTAGGATAACTTTAAGGACATAACAACACTAGTATAATCTAACTAACTATACCTATAACTAGGAGTTACACCCTAATAACTCTTTAAATCTAAGCTCCTATAAAGAAAGACCCCCCTCCTCTTCTTTTTATATGCTGTTAAAGCATTTATTACTTATTCATGCTAGAGCCTTAGGGTCTCACGCTAGACAGATTTTTTCTATTAGAGAAACGTCCTAGTTAGATTTGTCTTCCTAGAGAGGCGTCCTAGTTAGATTTATCTCCCTAGCGAGACGTCCCTAGATTTGTCTCCTAGGAGAAACATCCTAGTTAGACTCTTCCTAGAGAAGCGTCCTAGTTAGATTTGTTCCCCTAGAGAGACGTCCCTATATTTGTCTCCTAGGAGAAACGTCCTAGTTAGATTTCTCTCCCTAGAGAGGCGTCCTAGTTAGATTTGTCTCCCTAGAACAGCTGCCCAGGCACATGAGCGTCCTAGTCAGATTAGTCTCCCCAGAACAGCTGCCCAGGCACATGAGCGTCCCAGTCAGATTAGTCTCCCTAGAACAGCTGCCCAGGCACATGAGCGTCCTAGTTAATTGGTTCTAGGATGTAGTTTAATTGCGTTAGGCTAGGCTAAGACTACATTATTTTATCTATACTACCTTCTTTTTGAGTCTGCTTAGTCTAAAGTATAGTTTTATTATAATATGCCTCGTTCTAAACTATCTAGGTGCGTTTAATAATTTGTGCTAGAAGTTGGAATCTGCTTAGTTGTGGCTATGTAGAGGGCGATAACATTACTATAACTAAGCGGGTCTAGAAATAGCTCCTCTATAAGGGAGTTCCTTACAGCACTTTGTCCTCTATTCTTGTCGTTCTAGATTGCTTACTATACGTGCATTAGAGCTATAGATTAATAGAGAATATAGATTCCTATAGAGACGATTCGCGTAATTTCCTCCTTAAAATCTACGTTATGTCTCTATAGTTGTTTAGGGTGCTAAAATAGCTGTTATGCATAATGCTAGTATAGGAGTTCTATTATTAGCTTTTTATAAGGAACAGAGTTTTATAGGATACCCTAGAGCAATTAAAGCTTAGATCCTATACCTAACGCTAGAGGGGTCCTGTTTTAGCCCTAATATTAACGCCTTAGAATAGAAAGGGGACTAAAATTAGCCTAGGCCGCTAAAGCGTAGTCGTTAGTAATTAGAAGAAGCCTAAGACAGGGGTTTATAGCTACGCTTTGACAGCGTCCTTGATTAGTTTAAGCCTAGTTCTAGGCACATGACTAGGCGCTAGGTCTCTAGATGCATAGACTATATCTAATTCTAACTTAGATTGTCCTACTATAACTAAGCCTTAGCACGCCTTTTATATCTCTAAGACGTGCTGTTTTTGCTAGGCTAGTAGAGAGAGGCTATAAAGGCTAGTTGTTAAGAAGGAATCTGTAGAGGGCCTAGAAAAGGTTTAGGCCCTAAGCAAACGCACTATAAGCTAGTTCATTGCTGTTAAATCCTATTGTTCTTAATGCGCCTAAAATCTTAGCTCTATATACTAGGCAAGAACATAACGAGGGAAATGTAAAGACTAAGCGTTGCTAGAGACGCCGCACTTGCTATCGTTTAGATAAGAAAGCATATTATCCCTTATAGAGTTCTTAATAGCGCCTAGCGCTATATGCTAATAAGTGACATTAAGAGTATGTAGGAGCAGGACTAGGATAGTAAAGATGCCTTTTAGTAGTATTAGACTAGTACTATAGGAAGCTATTAATATCTAAGTGTTAGCTTATTAGCTTAGTCCTTAGCACATACCTTAATCCTATAACTCTGCGTGGATTAACCTAATGCTTGTTAAAGTTAGAGAGAAAGTCCTTTAACCTATTTAACTATTAGATAGTTTCAGGTCTAATAAGCGCGGCCCTATGATACGTAGTCTAAAGTTCTTTAAGGATATACCTAATAGAGTAGCTACGTAATTTACGTGGATTAAGGTTAAGCAGGTTAAATATGTTAACATTTTTAAGAAGAGAACAGGTTGCTTTAGCTATCTAGGGCTTCCTATAGGTAGAAAGAAAGTATGTAGAAGTAGAAAAGCTAGTGCATAAATTAGAAATTCTAGAATTAGAATGCTATAACAGCTTATAACTTGCTGCTAATTAGTAGGATAACAGAGGCGTAACTATAAAGGTGCCTTATTATAATGCTGTTAAGCCTTAGTAACTATATGTCGCTAATCATAATACAGCGTGTCTTCACGCATGAACAATGCAGTGCCCCTGCTAGATAGCTAGGATTATAAGGCGCTCTTGAATGCTAGACGTGGTAGAGAGCGTAACATAATAGTAGACGCTACATAATGCTAAGCTAAGGTAATGCTGTTTATAATCTATTTAGAACTTAGTAGCAACAGAGCTAGACACTTTAAGGGAAGACAGTTCGCTATACATAGCTACTTAAGGGCTCCCTGCTAGTCTAGAGAGGCGCTTTCATGCGGCAGCGCTGTAACAGCTATAGTAGCGGACTGTTAAGTCTGCTGTCTTTGCCTGCGCTAAATTATAATAGCGAGTTGTAGTGTTCCCCTGTCGCTGCCTATTCTCTAACATTTAAGTTAAGATAGACTAGTAACAGCATGAATAGGGCTAGTACTAGGAGAGCAAGCCTTACTATAGCTTGTAGTAATATAACTAGAAACTTTAGCTAAGCATTCTCTTAGGTTTATAATTTGTTATTCCCTGCTACATCTCTAAAAGGACATAGAAACAGAGGATATTGCTATAGCAGCTATTCTAACCTTTAAGAGCTATAGCTTGTCTTTTTAGGCGCTAAAAGGACAAGGCCTTACAATTTTAGCATAATTGTCTTATATTCATGCTTCTACATTAGAGATAGCTAGCTAAAGACTAGGAGCACTAGTTTAGGTGCATTGAAGTGTATTAAAACTGTACTAGCCCCCTCTTCGCTAGCAGGCTGCTAAAGCGCTTCGCTACTATCGTCGTACGAGGCAGACTCGCGGCCCCTGTTTCCTCCCTCCCTCTCCTCGTTCTACGGCTGCTTGCTCCTCCCCCGCCACGGGCCGTAGCAAGGATAGACACTCTAGGCTAGTGCTTTAGATTACATAAAGGCCTCTAACGCTGCCTATAAGGAGACCGCTTAGGGATTGTCGCTAGCTAGACAGATCCTAGTACTTATAATCCTAGGCTTAGCAAACGTGGACGTAGTGAGCTAGTTAAACAGGTTTGTATTAGCGCAGGAATATAGCCATAGACAGAAGCTCTGTTGTTATCTTTTTATTGTTTAACTGTTTAACATTAGCACATCGCTAGCCCTATAATTACATCGTTTAAGCCCTTACGTCTCTTCTAGCGTAATTACTTGCTATAGCCTTAAAATTAGCAACACACTATATTAACTCTCTTAATTATACATAATTGCTATTTAAACTATAGGCCTTAAGCGTTAGTTAATTAAGCTGCTTCTTTTATGCACTAAGAGAAGATGCATTAATTAGTTAGTAAAGACTTTAGAAGCTCCGCCTAGTAGCTTAAGAAGGATGCTAGGTAGCGTTCCCTTGAAGCGCCCCTTATAGGCGGCCTACCTCGAGGCGCAGTAGTATATATAATACGTTTAAATCTTAGAAGTTAATGCTGCACTATACTGCAGGCATTAACTTCACCTATATAAACTATTCTAGTCCTCTAGCTAGCCTCTATAAGTCTTTTATCTCTTACTCTACTGTTGCTAATTATATAGAGGCCTCTATTAACATAGCAGACATTATTAATCTCTCTAGCAAATCTATTATAACTATAGACTCTATTAAAGAACTAACACTATAGAGAAATAAAAGAAGACAGCTAGGTATAAAACCCCTTCCCTTTTCTATAGCTTCTATTGCTTATTATAATTATAAGAACTACGTTACACTCTACCTTTTACTACGCTAGGTGTAAGAGAACGCTCTAAGGCAATAATAGCGTATACTTCTTTCCCTTCTATAGTTATATAAGTGCCCTTAGGCAGCAGTATATGTCTTTATGCTAACCCTTTTAGCTCTATTACAGTCTATGCGTTATCTAACCTATCCTTAATAGACTCTATTCTAAAGGCGCTCTTAGCCGTGCAGCTATTAATTTAATCTTTGTTTATATAGGCAATAATATAAAACTACTTACGTCCTTAATTAACCTATTTAAGTGTAGAAGGAGAGGTTACCCTTATATTCTTAGTGCTATAGAGTGCTATAGCACTACATGCTCTATTTATATAGCAGAAGGCTCGTTAAGCCTAAGATGCATGTACTTGCCTTATAGTAAGTAACAGAAAATTCACGCAAGACCTTTGCTTAGACTATAGGTTATCTGTTTTATAAGCATTATATTAAAGAGTAGTTTAAGGAGTTAAAGACATGCCTAATATATAGGACGGGTGTACCTAAGAGAGATACGCATTTTAAGCAAGATAGCACATATGCGCTTAATTAGCCTTATAGCCCTTCTATATAGCTATTCTTTTCAATACACGCCTAGAAAGCAGATAGTCTTGTTAATCTATGTCTAGTCTAAGGCTATGCTACGTTGTTGCCTAAGAGATTCTTAAGACTTGTAGCTTACCTTAAATTAACCTAAGGTTGCTCTTAATAGTACTAGGCTTAATATCCTAGATTTTAGGTCTTATAGACACGCCTAATATTAACCTAATAGCACATTTAATTAATATTTCCTAAACTACATGTTTCTATATCTACTATAACTTTTAGCAACTAGAAAGCTTATACGCATAACAAATATTGCTATAATTCTATAAAAATAATCTGCTATAGCTAATTTTAAATCTTTATAATCCCTCTTACCTAAAAATTACGTTCGCATTGTTGCCTCTACGCGTAATTTATAAAGCGCCTTCTTACGTAGCGTAATAGACTTCTTATCTTATAGCGCTAACGCTACGTCTTTTTTGCTCTAAATTTTTATAAAACAGCCTTATGCTAGCCTTAAAACCTTACTCTAATGCTTAAAAGTTATTATTAGCCTTATGCGTGCTATTGCAGGCAAATTTATGCAGGGTCGCCACGCTAATTAGTACCTTTAGCAGAAGCGAGTATAGAACAACCCTACATGTCCTACCCTATCGTTAGGGTGTAATGTATCTATAACAACTATATAGACCTATAGCTATGCAGCGCCACTGCAAGCGCTTTAGGACATCTAAAATCTAACATTAGATTAGGAGCAGGGCTAGCGTTCTAAGGCCCTAGCGCTTGTTTAAAGTCAACAAACGCGTCTAGCATTAAACCTATAACTAGCTTTTAACATAGCAGAGGCAAGTTCTTAGTTAAGGCTAGCACTATAGGTACTGTTAGTAAGGCTAGTTCTAAAAAGAGTTAAACACGTAATATCTCAGGCTTAGATAATAGTAAATCCGTTCTAAAACCCCTCTAGCAGCCTTTCTACTCCTTAAAGCCACGCCGCTCTAGCAACATATTGTCTCAAGGATGCTTTTGCGCCTCCCCCGTGCTTTATATAGCGCGTCACTGCCTTATATACCTAGGATAACAACTAGTCTCTTTTATTATAAAATACAGGCTTCTGCACTATTATTAGTCTAGCAGTGTTATTCTAGCCATAGAGAAGCTAGCGTAGCATCTCCTCTAATTCTTAATAACAACAAAACAGATAGGCTATAACATGTAGCAGGAGCTACATAACTATCTAAAAAAGACTATTCTAGTCTAGTAGGATTATATTTTAAAGCAGTTATTAAATATATAGGACATGTGTAGGAAGAGGGGTCTAGTATTACACTTAAATATTACGTAAGATCTTATCTTCTTAGTATTTAAAGAAGGCATATCTTAAACCCTTAAGATTCGCCTCTAAGATAGGCCTAAGCTAATTATCTTGTTTCCTTTTAGAACGACGTTATTATAATCACTGCTCTAGGCATTAGCAACTATATCCTTAAGTGCTAGCACCTAACTAACTAGATCTAGTTAAATTCGCTAGTTTTAGGGTTAAAAGGCTATAACTAGGTTATAGATAGTTAGAAACAATACGTAGATAACAGCGTGACAATAGGATAATAGCTATACCTTAGTAATAGCATAAACTTGTTAGAGGTTTTAAATATAGAGTTAGGGTTAGAAATAGAAATGTTATTTAGTTAATATATATGCTGCTGCTTATTTCTTTTCTAAATAATATATAGCCCCCTCTTTATACTGTTAATATAACATCTGTGTCCTTGCTACTACATCCACGCCACTAGGGCACTCTATAGTCTTAATGCAATTGCACTGTCCTTAGCCTAGGTCGCGTTAGCGTAGTCTAATAACATAGTTAAGATCTAGGATACGAGCAGCAGCAACTACGCCTAGACTCTTAAGGGGCATTATAACTATGTTAGCTTAGTAGCCTTCACATTATATTGCCCTTTAACAAGCTAAGACTAGCTCTTGGCTGCTGCTTGGCCTAGGAATTAGCGCTAGTAGACTTAATAAGCATAAAGACGTAGTAGGCTTAATTAGGTCTATTGTTTAGTTAGCAGAGAGAATAACAGCAGGTTTTAGAGCTTAAGGGCGCTGTAATAGTATGTCTCTACGTTATAAAGTAGGTATTGCTATGTGTTAGACTACATCTTAAAGTATGTAGGATTGCTATGTTAAAGCTAGTTTTAACGCTAGAAACGCGTTAGCTAACTAAACAAGCACTAGGCTATGCCTTATTACTGCTTCTAATCCTAAGTTAGATTTAACGATAATCTAAACGCTTATGTAATTTGCATAGCTACTAAAATTATAATAAAATACCTACCAGCGCATAAGGTAAGACGTGCAGGGTCATCGCGCATTAGCTAGAATTAGGGTTTCGCTTCCGCTAGAGGTACCTATTAACAGGGCGGCGCTGCATAAAATCGCGCCCCACAGCGCGCATAGGGCTAATAGTGACTTCCTAGTATCAGAGGGAGGTTTCAAGGGTAGGATAAGGCTATTCTACAAAAATTTGGAGCAAAAAAGGCTTAAGGTTAGCGCTGTGGGGAGGGAAGTCTGTTATGCCATGGCACAAGGCGCTGTGCAAATCAGGCGCAGAGGCGACGATATAAACGTAATTTTTGGGTAGGAGGGTTTATAGAGATTTAAAATTAGCTATAGCAGATTATTTTTATAGAATTATAGCAATATTCGTTGTGCGCATAAGCTTTCTAGTTGCTAAAAGTCAAAGTACCCCTTGTTTGTCTCGCTACAGTGTGTCTCGCTACGCAGTGAGGGACGTTACTACCCCTAAGCGACCAAGATTGTCTTTCACGATTCTAAGCTAATTATACAATGGCCCGCCGACCTGCTCGCCTTGCCCTGTCCGTCCTAAGAACACGCCCACAGCCCTTCCCAGCAGGCACCTCAAGCCAAGCGACGTCAATCGCTCTAGCCTACGAAATAGGAACCGTCGCTCACCGTGGCGGAAGGACAACACGGAACAATGGCCCCTGGCTAGGCAAGCTTAGCATAGTAAAAGAAAAACGACGTATGTAAAAACACTTTACTAACACCTAACTTCTAATCCTTCTCTATAAAGTTTTCTACGCTGCCTAACTTACCTATTCATTAGCTTGTTGTTATTAGGATAGTTATTAGCGTCCCTATCCTCCTCCTAGCACTGCATCTAGTGATCTAGCCTTTGTAGGGGTCTAGGTCGGGTTAGATTGGCTCTATAGAAGTCATAGAGCTTGTATGGGCTATTCTTAAAGTTAACTGCGTCGTACTACTTTAGATCGTTGTTGTAGCTAACCCATTTCACACAGTATTTAAGCTTTCTCCTAAAGACACAGGCCTCTAGAACTTTCTCAACCTCATATTCGTCTTTTTCCCCTTGGATAGAAAGAGCTAGGTTAGACTAGGGGGGCGCCACTAGAGCGCACTCACGCTAAAGTCTAGGCCACGACTCCTTGTGAAAGGTTATGCTCTAGGAATTATCGTTTACCTTAGCTTCTCTTGTCTCTAAAAAAGTTATATTGTCTATTTTATATGTTAGAGTTTTATAGGTAATTGCTCTCTAAATAGTTAATTTTACTAATATACTTCTAATCCTTATTATTAGCTCTGTTACTAAGAGTATCTTTGTTATTAAGACTATCCTTTAATTTGCTACACCACGAGGACAGAGGCGTATTATCTTTGCTTTTGTTTTAATCTAACATAATTTCTAGGATAGGCAAGGAGCCTGTAGAAGATAGGGCTTTAAATAGAGTATAACAGGATGTTAACCTCTTCCCTTAGTTCTAAAACGTATTACTTTTGTTAACAAATTTATATTTTAGATCTCCTGTCTTCTGTCTTAACAGCCGCCTCCTAATAACGCATGTCCGCTTGGCTAGTCTAGCTCTCCCTTCGCCTGCTAACCTAGGCCTTTTAAGAGTACTCCTAAAATTAACATAATAGACGTCTTTAAGATAAAACTAGAGCTCCTATAATAACGCAAATAACTCTCTGTAATAGAGCTTATATAGAGAGCATACTAGCAACTTAGAATCTTTAGAATGCTAATTATAGATATAGTTTTTCTATTTAGTCGTCTTAAGGAACTGCCGCATTCGTATCTTAGAGGGTAGAGACTTATTGCCTAAACAGTTAGGACAGAACCCTAGAGCAGCAAGCGTTCCTCTATAGATTAGTAGGTTACACTACGTAGGGATTGTTTTAGGCTTGTCTAAATAGGCTTAGCAATAGGCGTTCTATTCCTCTTAGTTAACAAACTATCTGCTATAGAGGAAGCAAAACTCTATAAACTTATAACTTTTCTTAAGCTACTTCTAATAGCAGCTATGTATATGTTTCTATTATATAGCAGCTAGTTAACTATTAGAAATTATCTAGTTAGACGCTATATTATAAAGGACAGGTAGGGTTACGTACCTATCTATCTTTCATAGACAGTGGCATTTGTCTAGCTTAAGACCTAGTCAGGATGCTACTTCCTCTTCTTATAAATAGAGCTTAATTAGATCTTAGAGGACGGCCTTGCCTACATTGCTATGTATAGCGGCCTTAATAAACATGCTAGACGCTAGACAGTCGCGCACTAGCATGAGTTTGCGCGCTTGTTAGAATATAGTTCTATAACAGCTAGTGCATTCTTTTATATAGGCGTTAACTTTGCTTGTAGGTTAAGTAGGCTGTTCTCCCTAACACCTCTAAAGCGTTTCTAAAATTAGCTTTTGTTTCTAGGCCTGTAACTCCTTATGTTTATTCCTTAATAGTACGTTGTCTAAAGAAAGATGCTTAAGTTCTGCTTTAATGTCCTTAAACTTAGCACTCTGCTTAAGTTTATGCTGCTTTTCTGCTAGTAGCAATTGCTATAGCTCTAGGTTCTAAGTAATGCGCAAGGAACAGAAAAGGTCTACAATGTCCGTACAATAGTCTTTGTTATAGAAGAAGGTTGCCTAACTGTCTACTCTAGCATTGTTAGCTGCGTAATGATCGCGATACACTGCTAGGTCACGCTGTCCGCCTTGCTTTATTCTTATGTCCTGCAAATAATGTCTGTCTGCGTAGAATGAGTTAGGTATAGAGTACGTAGAATAGTATATATACCAGTAAGGATTAGTCCCTCCGCTCTAAAATCATGCACTGTTAGGGGTTCTTTATAGCTAGTACGAAAACCCCATTCTCAAAGATATTAGCTAAACGTACTTGTGGTCTCTATCTTTCTATCACTTCCCTTAAAGAACAGAAGGTCCTAGATGCTTAGGTCCTAGTAGAGTTGAATCATTTGCTCGTCTTCTAGGGGTTCTAGTGCTAGAACGTTGTTAATTAACTTATAGTCTCTAAATGCATTCCTTGTAATACACATAGCAACTATTATAAGCATTAGATTACAAAACAGCAGGCAAGTCTTAACACCCTTATGTAACACGTGCTCTAGTCTATTCTGCAATTAGCATTACATGCGTGCGTAGTAAGGTTTAATTTTACCTCTTGTCTAGAGTAAACGTCATGCACTTCACGTCTTGCTAGAGTTATATAGCAAATTCTACGTTACTGCACTTGTTATAAAAGACAGCAAAGATTATGTCCTAACCCACTGTTATTAGTTTATTTAGGCTACGTTAAGACAAGACTTACCTGAAAACGTAAGCCCCTTCTAGATCCAAGGCGACATGTGGATTCTACGTATTCGCCAATTCTTAAAGTGCTAAAAACATAGGCTATAATAAGAGCCCATATCTCAACTCTACGCCGCAGCTTTAGAAGCACGAACTAATCGTTCTTCCACCACTGTGTTCCCAGGTGAAGAAAATGAATTTGTGAGCCGTATCGCCGCAGTCTCTTTCTGTATGGCAGCTTAAGGATATTATATAGCTTATACTTAATAAACTGTCCTATGTAATTAGTACTAATGCTATAAAACGCCTAGCTAGCTGCAGTAGACTCACATTTGAGGTGGACAGCGTCACGTTTGGGCTTATTACTATCACTCTCTCCTTCTCCCCCTCTTTATTCGTCTCCTCATTTTGCTGTTCTTCCTCTATCCTAGCTCGCCTCCAGCCAGCAGTAAAGTCTTTGTAGTACTAGACTACGGTCCACAAGCCTGGCTTTTCATTACCATACCCACCCTCGATTCCAAGCGTAATAGACATAACGTAGTCCTTAGACGTCTTAATATTGTTTGGACTCACTCCTGGATTCAACTTCTTATATCTAGTGTTAAAAGTTCACGTTAGTGTGCTAGGCTTGAAGATGCCATCGTAGACTCACTGGTCCCATAGCGCCAACGCGCGCGCGTAGTTCTTCTTTGTCTTTGGCTGAAGTTCTTTTAGAACCTGTTTTCCATTAACAATGTCTTTCTTCTTCTCTATGGCCACGTTATTACTGGCACGCTCAAAGAAGGCCTCTGGCGAAATCTTCTGCGGCATTTCCACGGTACGAGAGGCTACGGTATGAGAAATAGAAGAGATAGCACGAAGTTGAAAAATTGATGGTGGTGCTGCCAAGAAGACGACAGCGTTGCAATGATGGCTGAGGTAGTCAAGTAGGTTTGACCCAGCAGCACGACCGTGCCTTTATAGTGCAGAGGCATAGCACAAGCCGCCTTGCTAAGGAGACGGTGCTGGCGTTGTGGGTCGCTGGGGGGCGCATGGCGAGGGGGCCTATTTTGTCCCCAGTCCTGGGGGGACAATTCCGTCCCCCCTTCCAAGACGCCCCGAGAGCCCAAAACCTGCCCTCTCTCGTCTAGACTTGATGAAATCGTAAGGGCATGTCCGAGTATGATTGGCTGTCAGGGGAGCGCAGCGAAACGTGACTGAGCAGCGGGTGAGCAGCCTGAGGGGTGGGTGAGCCGAGGGTGATTAGCGCCTAAGCAAAGCAGCGCTGCTTACTAGCCACAGCAGGAAAGAGAGTGCTAGAGAAATTTGACTGTCTACTTATATAATATAACAGGGCTTCGAAATCGGACTCTGCACCTCCACGTGGTGAAGCCTGGGAACCTGACTCTTACAGAGATCAGAGCCAGCGCAGAGACGTCGCGTTGATAGTAGTGTAGTAGGTAACGCTGCTCTATAGTAAGACAGTGCAGAGTTTTTACACTAGCGCTACTATAAACAACACCTATAACAGTTAGAAAAATAGTTTATAAACTCTATTAACATAAAGGACTATCCTTAAGCACCTAATAGCAACAATATAATAACATAGCAAAACGCCTTATCCCCTACACCCTTAGGCAGACGAAACAGCAGCGGCTATGCAATAGACAGACGCTAGCGACCTGAGCTTCGCATACCACTAGTATAGTGCTAGAGAGGCTGGGATAACAGCAGCGCTGCACATAGATAGACCCTATATACTACTAGTAAGGCGCTAGAGGGGCCTAAAAACGTGCGACGGCGGCGACAGCGCGCAGATAGTCCCTACATACTACTAGTAAGGTGCTAGAGGGGTTATAACAAAACGCGCCGTTAACGCCTACAAGGAGCGACAGTAGCGCTAGGGGCGAGGCGCGAGGGGGGAGGGGGAGCGTAGCGGACAACTATACAGGACAGGAGGCAGTACCTACACATAAGGGAGACATTACTAGTAGAGGCAAGCGTAACAGAGTGGGCGGTCAAGGCTAGAGGACAACAGCAACCTACTAGCGCAGGCGTCACGCCTGCGCTTGCCTAGGGACGCACATACGGCATATTAGCGAAAGGTGTTTTTCCCCTAGTATAGGCAAGCCTTTGGGAGCTGCTTCTATGACTAGCTAACAGGGGGTTTTTTGTTTACCTGGTGTAAATAGTAGCAATAGTCTACATAAGCTAATAGGGCTTGCATTAGACAGTAAACAAGAATTAATAATAATAATAATATATAATATAACAAAGACAATAAAAAAGTAGCCTCTACTACTATAAAAGAGCTAACAAAACTACTAGAGGTAATAGAGAAAGAGAAACAAGAAAGTAAAGGGGTTAACGCGCTAGGCAGGAGAAGTAGTAAGGAGAATAAAAGAGCAGCTTAGCGTCTAACAAACATATAACAAGATCCTCTAACATGTTATAAAGACTAAAGAAAAGGCTAATAAGACCCTACTAGCAACTTAATAATAAGCAGACGTTATAGCGTAAGCTATATAACTAGCTACTCTCTAACTAATTATACACGCCTAAATTAGTAACATAAATAACAAAACTCTAAATAAAATCTTTAAGATTATTTGCTCTATAATACCTAACGCTATTACTCTCTACTAACTTAAAAGTAAAGACATAGGTATCTAACTTAAATTACAAGCCTAGCGTAACGCTGTTACTATAACGCTAGACTCTTCTTCTATAGAAAGCCTACCTAATAGAAGTACCTAGCGTCCTATATACTCTACTTGTTAATTGGAATCTGTTAGTCGACTGTATAGTAGCAGAGCTTGCTAGGCAGACAAAGGTTAGTCGCGTATAGTATACATAGCGTACTAAAAGGAAAGGACAATAGGTAGTATAAATAGTTCTAGTTTCTTAGGTTATTGTTCTAGCTAGGGGCTAGGAGAATAGAACGCGACGACTCTGTTCGAGCTTAGGCCTCCTAGCTTGCATTACGTGATTAGATTATGTAACTAGAAAAAGAGACAGTGACCTAGAAGGCGCTACACTATATTATTTATAGACACTAGCAACTTTTTCTTTATAAAAAAGCAGTAGCTAATGCTATATAGTCTCTCTCTCTTCCTATATAACTACTCTCTATAAATTTTATCTATTAAATGCCTTTCCTTATGTAGGGATTTTTCCTTATGCGCTAGCTAGATAACAGTGCTGTTAAACAGCCTTATACCTTCGTTATCTATAATAGCTCGTACGTCTAGGGGTTTACAGTAGCAGCGTAGTACTAGCAGATAGCCTAGTAACAGGCTAGGCGCTAGCAGATGTCTGTTTGTCTCTATTAACAGGGTAGTAGAAGTAAGCTCCTTTAGCGCCCTTAAGCTCTACGTAATAGCATTATATTGCTTTAGATTATAAAGATTATTAGAGCTAGGTAGCACTATAGGATCTTATGCGTTTGCGTTAAAGCGTTATTACGTAAGGTGCTGTTGCCTAGGTGTGAAGGGCTATGTAGAGGCTCCTAGGCAGTATAGGTAGAGATCTAGCAGTAGAAGAGGGTATATGTATCCCCCTCCCCTTCTATAATCTCCTTTTCTCTTTTGCTCTATAACCTTAACCTTCTTACTATCTTATACGTTGCCCTTATATTCTCTAGCTCTTTTTCCTTTCTTATTTTATGTAACGGGGACGTTGGCGCTACAGGCAAAAACTATAGCAGGTCGTGTGCGCTGTGCCCTGCACCCCGCACCTCGCACGGGCTGAGCCGGATATGAGCCAAACGTAGGCAGCGCGCGATACAAGCTCATTCCTATATAATGGGTTGCGGGCCTGGAACTGGCGTTACCGTTAGCATTTAATGTACTTTTTGGCTATATGGCGTAGTGGGAGCCCGCGCTGTTACATTTTATAAGGCTGCTATGCTATATAGTACTAACGTAGTAATAGGACACTTTAACATATAGGCTATTGCTTAACCTGCCCTATACGCTATAGTTTAGGCTAGCATGCTCCTTAACGTAGTCCCTCTTATAGGAGGCTAAATTTATATAACCTTGCCTACTAGCTAGGCATCTAATTATGCTTTTATGTAGTTAATTTACATTAATATAAGCTTCTCTCCTTGCTCTTTTAGTGTTATACGCTAATAGATTTAAAAGAACAAGGAGGTAGTTATTGCTACGCTCCCTTCTGTTAATATTAATATAGTCTTACTAGCTAGTACTAATCTTTGCCTCTAGGTTATAAAGCTTATTTGCTATAAGGGCTATTTCCATGCAATGCTCGTGTAGAGCTATAGCACCCTTTAGGCAGTTCTATGCCCTTATTGCTATAGTAGAAATACTAGTCTATCCCCTTTTGTTAACTGTTACACGTTAGCTACTTTCTAGGCTAACGCCTATAGTAGTTATATATAGCAGTTATATATTTTATAGTGCTAGCATTATACTTAAGGTTAGGTTAGATTCTCTAGTAGATAGTCTTCTAGTTAGCTAATAGAATTTCCTTTTCTATGTAGAGGTTAAACAACTTTATATATCTCTCCTTCTATAGAAGTTAAATAAAATAAATAACTTTTTCTAAATAAATATATAATATATGCTTTATACGTAAATAAAATATTATTATTATTTAATCTATTTACTGTCTATTTTAAGCTCTAGTAGCTTATATAGACTTTTGCTATAGGATAAAACTTATATATAGAGAAAACCTTCTATATGCTATATTTACGTTCCCCTTACTTTTTGCCTATAAGGGTACTATGTTTTTCTTTTGTCTTAACTGCCTATGCTGTTATACTTGCCCTTAGTAAGGGGCTTAAGAGAGAAAGAGAAAGAGAGAGTAAGAAAGTAGAAAGAGAGAAAGAGGTATTTATATAAGAGGTAGTCTAGCAGTCTTTAGTAGCGTTATGCTAGCGTTGTAGTAGCATTAGAGCAGCGTTTCCTTAAAGGTCTGTCTAGCTTAATAGTCCCTAGATCTCTTAGTATGTTACATAATTCTCTAGAGCTAAGTCCTAGGCTACTTTAAACTGTTTTAGAACTCTCTGCTTAAGTAACTATAAGGCTGTTGCTTTTGCTTGTTCTAGGTAGCCTAGGGCATCCTTTAGCCTTTCGTTACGTAGGCGTAGTAGCAGCGCGCTCCTATTATATCTTATATAGTAGAAGATTACGTGTTTAACTATTTGTTTATGCTATCTATAGGGGCATTCTCTAGAGATCCCTAGTACCCTATAGTATGCTAGCTAGCAGTTAAGTCTAATTGCCTCTATGTAGAGCAAGAAGAGCGCTGTTAATTCCGCTTTTAAGAGGTTGTTATATAGCTATTAGAGGCGTTTTGTCTATAGTTCTGTCTAGGTTATTTCTTTCTTTCCCCTGCCTTTATGTTTCTAAGCCTGTTTCTATTTAAGGTCTTGTCCCTGTTAGATTGCTATATAAGTGCCTGTCTATAGTTGTCTAGTCTGTTAGCCACGCGTTAAGTTGCCCTTAGCGCGCTAGCGTTCTGCTTAGTGTGCTTGCTATTCGCGTACCTAGGCAATAAGGTCGTCTACTTTTGCTTTTGTTGCTTCGCTCTGCGTAGCTAGGCGCAGCGCTGTTATATTGCTTCCCTATTGTCTTAGTAACCTCTATATAGTTTATATAGTTTGCTAGACGTTCTAGTCTATAGCTCTATGTTGCTTAATTGCCTATTAAAACGCTTATGTCTTAACCTAGAGAGAGAGCAGGGCTATGCCTGTTCCTGCTTAATAGCTGCGCTTAGGGTACCTTTATATGCTCTAGTAATCTGCCTAAGACATTTCTTCTACGTTTTTAGAAGTAGCTTATTATGCTTATAGCTGTTAATTCTTTGTTAAGTTGCTATCTCTATACCTACGCTCTATATATTATTGCTAGTTATACTACTGCTATATAGATAAGTTTTAACTGTTACATTAACGGGCCCTACGTTAATGCTATAATACGCGCTATTGCGTTAAATAAGCTCTCGCTGTTCTATGCTGCCTTTTAGGTATGCTCCTTCTATTATAATTTTAGGTCTACCTATATGCCTAAGATCTAGATAGACTTTATATAGAGCTCCGCCTCGTCTCTAGCAATATAAACAGTACTTGCTAGGTCCTCGCGTTAGCCTCGCCTCCTAGTAAAGTGCATGAGCTAGTACTTGTCTAGGGCGAACTTAGCTCTATAGCGCTTTGCCTATGCTACGCACTTGTTATAGGCTATAGTAAGTCTTTAGTAGTTGTCTACTGCTATGTTTCCCTAGGCTACTAGCGTAGTATTGTTAACAAATCTAAATCTAAATACGTTATTGCTTTCTAGTTATTTAAATTCCTCTAGTAGCTCTATAATAAAAAAAGGAACAGTATTAGGGACAGGGGGACTCTTATAGGATCCCTACGTTTACCTATATCCTCTAGCTTATATACCTAGCGAACGTAATTTATATAGTTTGTTTGCTAAGAAAGTCCTCTATAAACTATATAGTCTATAGTAGTATGCCCTTGTTCTAGAGTACGTGTAGTAGTCTAGTATATGCTACGTTGTTAAAGGCTCCTATAAGGTTAAGGCCTAGCATTAAAACTACGCATCCTTTCTAGGCTTTCTACGCTGTCTAAACAACGTTAGTAAGCAGCTTAACTGCTGTTATTATAGACCTCTTCTTTTAGCTACCTATTTAGTTCTAGGGTAGTAGTTAGTGTTCTTCTGCTGCCTCTGCTAGGCGCTCTACTATAATAGTTTTAACTAGCTTAGCAATTATGTTCTCTAGCGCTATAGAGCAATAGGCGTTAACTAGGGTATAGTCTTTCTTTCCTAGTTTATGTAGTACTACTATAATAGTGTCTTTAAGTCCCTCTAGCAGAGGGGCGCTGTTAAATAGCTTGCTAATTGCCTTTGCTAGGTCGTTGCTAATAGTATTGCTAAGCGTTTTAAGGACTTTGTTTAGTATTTTGTCTAGTCCTAGGGCTTTCTTGCTTAGGAGCTTAGTATTATGTCTTATACTTGTTGCTTTATAACTTATAGTCTATATAGGCTATGTTTAGTTAAGGGTTCTATGTCTTGCTATTCTTATTACTTTCTTGTTTATAGTAGTGCGTTGTTTTGCTTACGCTCCTCTATAGTTCTCTTTTAAGGTTGCTAAGGTCTGCTTCCTTTGCTATTAGAAAGAATTTCTTTATAAAGATAGCTACTTTGCCTTTGCTATTCTCTACCCCCTGTTTAGTTGTTACGTTTTATAGTGCTAGTAAGTATAGGTCTATATAGGGCCCTTTTTTATAGGCCCTGCTCTATTTTATTATGTCCTAGAGTGTTTTTTAAGGTTTTGCTACTACTGTCTAGAGACTACTAACAAATGTCCTCTAGCTTGCTCTACTAGCTTGTTATATTTCCTTAGTAAGCGCTTTCTGTAACGCTAGGGCGGTAACCTGCCTAAGCCTTTAGCTAAGGGGAGGGTTGCTAGAGGAGCGTAGGGGTAGTTGTGCTTTAAATAGTACAAGGAAGGCGTTAGGGGTAGTAGGCTAATAGTATACTTATAATTAGTTTATAATAAAGTGTTACTTGTTAAAGGTGCCTATGTATAAGGATATAAGATTAACTACGAAGGAACTACATAGGGGATCCGCGATCTCTATATACTAGTCTATTCCTTTATGATCTATCTAATCTGTCGCCGCCAAGAGGCACAGATCGCACAGATCGTTGTTCCCTAGATCTGTTAATCTGTTGCCACTAAGTGGCATAGATTAATAGATTAGCACACGTGATGTTAGATTACGTGTCTATGTTATGCTAAGCTTCCCCTCTAAGGTTGTCGTCCTCTAAAGGGCCGTTATCCTACGCCCCTATTATTAGGCTCGCATTGTTATTAGGCTTGACTAGGTTAAACGTAATGTCCTGTTATGCTGTCCTATATATAATATTGCTCTAGCAAGCGATATTTATAACACTATCTCCCCCTTCTATGCTGCCTAGGGCAAAGTTATTCTGTTCTAAGTCTGCTAAATAAATAGCGTGTTAGCCCTACTTAATTAGTTAGCTAAGGTTGTCCTCTATGCCTCCTTCCTATAAAACTATTAATAGTGCCTCTAGCTCTACTCTATAACGCCTTTAACTTGCTAATTATGTTTTCTCTAACAGCTCTATTATGTCGCTGCTATTACGCTGCTTATAATATGTTCGCCTTAGCTCTAATACTAAATATAAACTGTCTTTTACTAATAGTTAGAGTTATAAAGCCTATATTAGGGCAAACGTTTGTAGTATTTATAAATTTTCTAAGGGCCCCTAGGTCTCTATGTCTAAATATACGCGCTTAATCCTAATTACGTAATTGTTGCTTACTTTGTCTAGGGAGAGCTGTTAACTAGTTAAGAGAGAAAGTAGAAGCTAAGCTAGTTAAGGCAATCTGTTAACAGGAACTTGCGCTTAACTAAATAGCTAAGGTGTCTTATAAGGTAGCAGAGGCTTATGCGAAGGTTCTTTAACTCTAAAAACATTAAAAGTTTCTTGCTAAGAAAAGTTTATAGCAGTTATAGCTTATAGAGGCGATGCTAGACAAGGAGCTAGACAATAAGGATAAAACCCTAGTAGCTCCCCTATGGGGGGTAGCAGTTAACCTAGGCGCCTTTTATAACGCTAAAGGTAGCGGCGGTCCCCCTAGCTCGCCGCTAGGCGAGCTAGACTTTAGGCTGCTAACCCCTAGGTTCCTTTAAGAGTTAGGTTATAGAACTCTATTAGCTTCTTAAGGCAATTAAGGTTCTCTTCTAGTTCCTATGTTTTGTTCTATAGTTTTCTCTTTTTATCTGTTCCTAACTACTTAACTAGGTAGTAGTCTCTTCTATTCTATACCTCATGCTATAGGATTACGTTAACTTCCTATTCTTCGTCTTAGCTATACGTAGCTGCCTTATAGACTACTAGTTTTACGTCTTAGGGTGCTTTTTCTAGGAGTAACATATAGAATGTTAGATAGATTCTTATAGTTCTAGGTATTTTAAGTTTATATGCTATAGGTAAGATCTACTTCTTAATCTTATATAGTCTAATTCTAACATAATTAAGTTTGCTGTTAGGGCGTTAGCTTTTAATGTTTTTTTAAAATAGCTAAACTTTTTCTCCCTTCTTAAACGCTAGTCCTTCTCTATGCTTTTTGTTATAGTATTTTAACATTTTATTATAGAGAAATCTTACATCTTCTTAGAGTTGCTAGTATATCTAAAGGATAATCTCTACTATTTCCTTAGCCCTCTAGCTATATAAGAGTATTGTCCTTAGGTTTTAGTACATTCCTAGGTAGTACCTATACGTAGCAAGAAATAGTAACATCCCTGTTGCGCTATGTATTACGCTGTTATATGTAAACTATGCTAATAGTAACAGTAATACCTAATTGTTCTGTTAATAGTTAAAGTAACATCTTAGGTACTGCTTAACTGTTTAATTTATCTGTTCTATAAGCCTGTCTGTTTATAGATAATAGGACGTAGACATGGCCGTCCTTATCCCTAGTTTAGCTGTTATAGTTTGCTAAAACTTAGAGACGAACTTTAGGTCTCTATCTAATATAATTTGTTAGGGACACTATGTTCTATAAGGACTACTTAGAGCATAACATATGTAAATTGTTCTACGTCTAAATCCTCCTAATATAGTATAAAGTAGGAATATTATATAAGTTTCTCTACTATAACTAGTATAGCATTATACTATGCCCTAGTAAGTAGGTCTTTAGACTTTAGGAGTTTAACAATAAAGTCTAGCAATATAGTTCCCTAGGCTCTTTTAGCTAGTTCTGTTAGTTATAGAAGGCTATATAGAGGGTGTCTAGTATGTTTGTTTCGTTAGCAGTCTACGTAATTCTATATAACCTCTATAACTAGTTTCCTTACATATAGAAAGTAGTAGTTTCTTATAAGGCGCTCTAGCGTTTTTTTAATGCCCTAGTGCCTATAAGCTAGTGCCTTATAAAAGGTTAATAAAGTCTTTATATT
>MCFA01000291.1:0-46482 GCA_002105025.1 Clohesyomyces aquaticus
ACTCACGACGTACGGAGACTTTCAACCCTCATCACACTACTTTCTAGGTTCCCAAGATAGCCTTATTTTTCGATTATACTATTGTAATTCCAGACTTTATTGGAAGGTATACCATCAACATCATCATTCTTCTTTCCCCACTGCGACAGTAACACGAAAGAGCAAACGCACATCCAATCTCCAACATGTCTCCCACACTACCAGCCTTCCACACAAGCACGCCTCTTGACCCCTCTTTCTCGAAAGATGTTCTTGACACCCATCTCATCTACGACTACACCGCCGAGAATCCCTCCACAGGCGCCAAAGAAAAATGGCGGTACGAAATGTGGTTCTTCTCCTCCAATCGAATTGTCTATGCCATCCACGGCGGACCCATGGCCGGCCGCATCAACGATCAAACCTGCTCATACCAATGCGTACACCCTGGAGAAACTTGGCAATGCAATTGGCTCGAGGAGACGGGGACGGTGTGCTCGCTGGTATATGATGTTGTAAGCAGTCGTGCTTACTCATCTCCTGCATAGCCATCTCGGCTCATCACACCTTACACACACACAATACACTCATCTACAATCCATCAGAACCACCCCCACCCCCCTGCTTACAGATGTCAAGAAGCAGACGATTACGACGATGTTGGCGTTCAGCAAGGGACATTGGGAGAATCCGGAGGAAGCGCATGGCGATAAGAGGGTGAAGGAGGATTTTCAGAGGTGGAGGAGGTTGGCGGCGATTGGAGGGCAGGCGGAGAGGTATATGTTGAGTGAGCAGGCGAAGATTGTGGAGAATTTCAAGGGGAAGGGAAAGTTGGAGCCGATCGAGGAGGATGCCGTGACGCTGCGAGCTTTGGTAGAAAGTCTACCTAATTCAACGAGTGTAATGGAAAGCGATATTAGAGCAAATAGAGATATCAACAACGATTGCTATATATAACCTTCTCGAAAAACAACACCCGGAAATCCCGATTTTGGAGAATAAGGGACTCCGGGTGCCCCTTGGTTGGCTGGTGTGACACGAGAAAAAGCAAAGAAGGATATGAACAAACGAGCAGCGAGGAACACTTATCGATAGCGCAAACAGCCAATTAGCATGTGGTTTCCCCGCAATTGTCATGCACCTGCGGGTGCCTTCGCATCGATAAGATTTCCGGTACGCTCTAGCGCCGAAACCACAGCCCGAAGCTCCGAACCATGCTTCGTCACATCTTCCCTCCTTTGTTCCTCTCCCTCTCCCTTTATCGTTCGAATCCGTTTTAACCCATCGTTCTCGTCGCATCAGATATGCTGCCCGCATCTTTGAGAAGCATTATCAGGAATACAAACAAGACACCGAGGTTTGTGGCCTCTGGGCTCACCACAACTGCTAACACCGCGGATCGATTTCCACTTAATGAGTGGAAAACTGATTCTACTCATTAAGTAGGTTTTTTGTCCTATAATTAGCTACTTAATAAGTAGAAAAATTCTACTTATTTTAAATAAACTTTTAAAAAGTATTTTCTATATATTTTTTATTATTAACTAACGTATTACACCACCGAACCGGCCAAACCACCGAACCGGCCAAAAAATCTTGGCAGAAAACACATACAAAAAACGTCTATGCAGAACTATATATCTCTATAACTACATATTAGAATTAGCTAAAAATTTAATAGTAGACTACTATATACTATAATATTATAATGCTAGAATAGCTAAGCTCTAGCTTATGTAATACTAGAGATAGTAGAAACGTGGGGGCTAAAACTAAAATTTCCTTAATAGCTATATAATTACATAAGCTAGAGCTCTAGTATTCTAGATTAACAATAAGAACCTAGGTGCAGCTCTATATTAAAAATTTTAGCTAATTCTAATATATAATTATAGAGATGCACGGTTCTGCACAGACGTTTTTTGTATGTAAATTTTTTGGCCGGTTCGGTGGTTTGGCCGGTTCGGTGGTGTAATACGTTAGTTATTATTTTATTATTTTTTACTTTTTAAAATTTTATAAATTTTATAATAATAATAAAAAATTTAAATTTCTATATATTTACTTTGCTACTGTTTATATCTATAGATTACTTATGCCTAGTATTTTTATAATTTTTAACAAGTGCTAGTGTCTCTTAGTACTTTTAGCCCCCTAAACCTAGGCACCTATAGCCCTTAGTTCCTCCTAAACCCCTCTTCCTAAACCCCTAGGTGCTATAGCCCTTACTTCCCCTTAACCCCCTAGGTGCCTATAGCCCTTAGCTTCTCTTAACCCTCTAGGTTCCTATAGCCTATAGCCCTTAGCTCTTCTTAACCCCCTAGGTGCCTATAACCCTTAGCTCCTCTTAACCCCCTAGGTTCTTACTGCCTATAGCCCTTAGCCCCTTTTAATCCCCTAGGTGCCTACAGCCCTTAGCTCCTCTTAACCCTCTAGGTTCTTATAGCCTATAGCCCTTAGCTCCTCTTAACCCCCTAGGTGTCTATAGCCCTTAGCTCCTCTTAACCTTCTAGGTTCTTATAGCCTATAGCCCTTAGCTCCTCTTAACCCCCTAGGTTCTTATAGCCTATAGCCCTTAGCCCCTCTTAATCCCTTAGGTGCCTGCAGCCCTTAGCTCCTCTTAACCCCCTAGGTATACGTAGCCCTTAGCTCCTCTTAATTCCTAGGCGCCTATAGCCCTAGGGTTTTAGTTGCCTAGGGCGTAAAAACAGTACGCTGTTATTGTCTACTATAGCGTCTCTTAGTGCCTACGTATAGCCTCTCTAGGGTATAGTCTTAAGGCACTTACTTTTAGTAGCTATTAGCAAAGCTATCTTTGTTAACTATATAGAATTTCTTTTATAGTATAGCGTTTCTACGTTAATATAATACTATTTTACTAACTAAACAGCAAATTAGGCTAGTTTCTACCTAGAACAACTAACTACATGCTGCCTCTACTTAGCGTAGCCCTAGTAGCTTACTAGGCTACGTAACGTTCTTCTATTTTTTTATACCTACCTATTAAGTGTTATTGTTTAGGTTATGTATAAGATACTTAATAGTGCTAAAACAAAGCTAGACGCTCCTGTTGCTCTTGCTATTGCTACTATTACTGTCTTTATTGCTGTTATTATAGTTGCTATTCTAAGGGGGAATTATAAATATAACATAGGCGTTGCACTAGGGGTTGTTGCTATAGCGTTATAAGTATATTATGCTAACTTTATTACTATTAACTAGCTAGCAGCGCTTATATTATATAAGCTAGTAGGCGTTAGTTTTAGACCCATACGCTTCGTTAATCTAGCGCTGTATAGTTGCTAGCAAGGGCCGCTTGTCCTTGTCAAGGAGCAGCAGATTATACTCTATAGGTATGTAATAATTAGCTATAGCCCCTACTGCCTATGTATAGTAGTTATAACGCTTAAAGTTAAGTAAACTATTAGTAAGGCTTATATAGAGCTTAGACAGTAAATTTGCTATAGTTTTAACTTGCTTAAGAAACTGCTCTAGTAACTATTAGGCGTAATACTATAGGGAGCTAAACTCCTAGATGTTTTATGCTAGGTGTAGTAGGTAGTAGATTTAGATTATACATACCTATAGGTACTATAAATCTCTACTATAATATAGCTATTTATAGTTATAGACAAACAATATAGCAAGCTCTTTAATATGTTAGATATCTGCTCTAAGAATGCTTGTTTATAACACTAGCCTAAAGAGCTCTTAGAATTCTATAAAGTTGTTATAGTATAGCGTAGGCAGCTTCCCTTTAAGAACGACTAGGCTATACGTTAGTACCTACGCCTTCTATTCTAAGGATGTCTATAGCTTCTAACCCTTTGTAGATTAAGGTGTAGTGCTAATTACGTATAGTACGTCCGCGTAGGACTCTAGCAGGCTTCTGTCTAGGAGTACCACGTTAGGAGTAGTAAGTTGCTAGTCTCCTGCTAGGTCCTCTAGCTTTGTCTTTATCTATATATAAAACAGGGCCTTTAGGATGTTATAGGCTATATAGTGCATTATATTAATAGGAAAGCTCTCTAGGAAAGCTAGCGTTAGGCAGTTAAGTAGAACTAATTATTATAAGATCTCTATGTTATATAGCAAGTTTCTATACGCCTCTTTTTCTAGCTTATGTTGTTTATTACTTCTGCTATAGCCTTTATAATATTATAGAGTTTACTAGAGTAATTGCTTATGCTTAGGTTGTCCCTATAGGGGAAATAGTATGTCTTTCTGTTGCTAAGGCACCCTTTAATGTTATAGAGCTAACACGCCTTTTTTAACGCGCCTAGGGTTCTTATGCCTATTACGCCTGCTACTATAGGCCTATCTTCTGCTTATAGCGTTAGCTCTTGCTATACTTTAGGGCGTATACTTGCTAGTAACAAGGATTAGGTGCGCCTATAGTATAAAGTATTTGCTTATAAGAGCGTTATAGTTAGCATAGGGCGTTTCTATAAACAACCTATTAAGCGCGTTAGGTACTCCCTTATCTAGCGCTTATAACTCTTCTATTAGCAGCTCTAGAAACATATCTATATACTTAGGCTTAGCTATTCTAGAAATAGTTATAACTATAAGCAAATTGTCTTTTGTTATATACTACTAGGGGCAGGTTTAGGTTATATATAACTAGAGGCGTAAATTTTTAATGCGCTTTAGGATTCTTAACAAACCTAACCCTATTAAGGGTTATCTAGAGGGCTAGATTATAGGGATCTAAAAATCTCTATAGGGTAGAGCAGCAGTGCTTATACTATAACCTATAGAATACGTCCTCTAGCTTATTGCTTTACTGTTAGTAGGGAAGCAGTGTTAGTACGCCTATAGCTTGTTTGCTTAAACTAGGTTCTTAAACTATATAAGTAGCCTAGGTATTAACAGGATATATAGCTAGCTAGAACGCGAAGATTTTAGTCCCTAGAGCGGTATCTTGGCCTACTACAGGCCACGTAGTTCTTAAGGTTAATATACTGCCTAACAAATACTATATATCTCTAGATATAGCAGTTATACTACTTTAAGTCTAGAGGCACTTTGTCTATAAGTAGCGTATTTCCTTTCTTAACTAGATCCCTATATTAATCTTATACGCGCGCTAGAGAGCAGCCTGCTGCTTTTTTTATATAGATCTTAGTGTACCTATCTACGCGTTATATATTTAGAGGTTAACAAGCTGCTTTTTCTGTTCTATAAGCTGTTAGTCTACGCTTCCTAGAAAGAGAAGCTTACTAGAAGAGAGCCTGTTTATGTTATATTAGTTAAGATTATCTTAGTTATAAGCTAATTTAGATATAAAGTCGTCTAATGTAGGTGTCTCCTAATAAGGGATACTTTTGTTGTCTGCTGCCTTCTCTTTATATTGTTAATAAAGTTGCTATATAATATTATAGTAACCTTGCTTATTAGCGTTATCTTTGTCCTTATCTTTGTTGCTCTTGCTATAAGCGTTCTCTTTGTTAGTATTATTAAGTTCTTGCTAGTGTCTATACTCTGCTAGCGTATTAGCCTCTGCTTAGTTAAAACTAACTCCTATGTCCCTATATATCTTGAAGTGCTAGTAGTAGGTTTAGATATAAACAACGTGTCTAGCGCTATGTTGCTTTGGTATATAGCATATATAGTAGACTTTCCCTAGCTTATAAGCTAGTTAAGGGCGTAGGCAGCCTACGAGATAGAGAGCAGCAGCAAGTTTTTAGTGCTTAGGCATTATAGGCAATAAATTTAGTGTCTAGTTAGCGTTAGTAAGTTAAAATAGAAGTTAGAGAGAAGAGTTTTTACGCAGAAAGGTAGCAAGAGAGCGTAGGTAGTGCTAAGTATAGTTTACTAGTAGCAGCCTCTGCTTTTCTAAACTAACCTAATTATAATAATATATAGAAAACATAATTAAATTATATTAGTATAACGTAAATCTACGCCTTAGTAACTTCTTATATAATAGAGCAAAGTTAAATAGCAAAATCCTACGCTTGCCCTCTATATACTCTATACTTTACCCTTTCTCTTGCCTTCCCCCTGTTGTTTGCATAACTTTGCTATGCTAGAATATCTAAATACTCTACCTAATAGCACTAAAAAATTAGCGCCTACTGTCCTAGATTCCCTAACAAAAGCTAAGCCCTATAAATTAGATAGAATCTTAATAAATGCTTATAACTATAACTATATTAGAGCTAACTACTCTAGAACTTAGATAAGCTTTAAAGAAGTTAATTGCTATAGTGTCCTTATTGCTAACTTACTTTGCTGTTTCTACTCTACCCTAGAGTATGCCCCTGCTATAAAGAGTATAACCCTTAAAGCTATACTCTCTCTCCTATAATATAACCTCTCTAAATATAGCTACTAGAGAGCCTTTAGCGGACCTAATATTATAAACAACACTAGACTCTAGGTGCTTACTCTCTTTTAACTTAGGGAGACTACGCGCTAGTATGTTAAAGCAAACAGTAGCGCTTACGTAAGTTAGCTTAAATATATAAGCAAACTGTTATGTTAGATTAAGAAAGACTAGTAAAGGCAGACAAGGGGCGCCTTTATTACACTGCTAGAGGAGGATTAAGTAGCAATTAAGGCTGCTTTTAAATTTAATATAGTAAAGGGCTTTATATAGAATAACCTCTTTTTACTATACTTTGCTAGGCTTAATAAGGGCAAGAATAAGGTTTAGGAGGACTTAAAGGGGGTACACTACGCCCCTAACAACTAGTTATTCTTAGACCTCTACTTATAGTAGAAGAGTTAGGCAGAGTTTAGAGAGAGGTTTAAGAAGTTCTAGGAGAAATCTCTCTCTAGATCTTATTAAAATTAAGCTTATATATAGATAGGACTATATAATTCTGCCCTACGTAGTTATAACTATAAGGTGTACTGCCTAGCGCGTCTCTTAAGGCTTATAGGAGGCTTATAGGCAGCTCCTAGCTACCTAATTATATCTAAGGGCTGCGACGGCTATGTTCGCTATTAACTGCTGTTAATTGTTATAGGTTCTATACTAGTGCGCTTAGCTATATATAACGGCAGATAGCTGTCTGCTTTCTGCCGCGTAGATAACAGCAGGTAGCTGTCTCCTCTGCCTACGGCGTTGTGAGTGTAATGTTAGGGCCTAAAACCTCTACTAATCTAACACTAAACTAAACTATAAGGTGTAGAAATTAATCTTAATTTATAACAAGAACATATTATATTGCTAAAGCTCTAGCTTTATATAGAAAACTTCTAATATTATTAATTTCTAATTAAATAACCTATATCTTATATAAAGATATATAGGATCATGTAACAGCTAGTTTATATAGTTAGTTTAGGCGAGGAACACCAAAATCGTGATTCAACCCATACTGCCATATGGGGGTTCCTCTCCATACTATCGTGTTCGCCAGAGCGGGCCGAGTATGAGAATCACGTCGATTTTCGATGCACGACGCTGTCGTCGCCCAAGGGCGCTTTGAAAGCTCATCCCTTGACGCAGTCGGAAGTTGCAGAGTTTTCACAACGCCAAGACAACACCAGAGGCAACAGAAAACAGAGGAACTAGGTAAAAACCACCCGACACACTATCTAAGGAGCTGCCTCGCTAGCTACTCTGGTTTGGTAGTGCGACAGGACACCTCTGTGCTTGCGCTGCTCTGAGAGTGCGTTGCTGAGGCGTCGTACTGAGGGCAGGAACGATCTGAAATTCTAGGCAAACCTACGAGAGACTTAACGACAGATTTCTAACAGACTTAACGACTAAACGGACGACTATCGCGCTTCGCTGGCGATTAATTAGAGGATCTTAAACAGCGTGGTGCCTGTAGCCTCTGACAGGCGTGGTTGTACGTACCTTGGTTGACCGTGTTAACCTGGGCACTACGGACTTGGGCAAACTGGCGGGTATTGGTCTTAGGCAAACTTGAGTAGGACCTAACAAGACAGTAGAACATAAGCTTAGTTAGTAGGAGGCTAAGGGACTAAGAGCTGCGTGGCGTTGAGCTCTCTTAGGGCCTACTCCTGTAAGACATAGTTAGCCTATTATCTCTAAGAGGGTTATAAGTAACGCGAAACAATCTGCTAGGCGTGAAAGGGATTACAGGGCGTGGCATATAATGGCAGCGATGGATGGCTCTAAGGTACTTGCTCTGGCTATTTGCGCACGCGCAGGGTGGACCCTTGGTGGACTCGTACAGCCTTGCAGGTAGACAGCTGTTCTCTAGGGCGCAGGAGGCTGCTGCTTGGGATCTACATGTGGTAGGCTGTATAATAGGAGGAGGATCAAACCCTCGCCAATAACACTGTCTATATGGCTCGAAAGGACGGATACACGTGTTAGTCTATCTAGAGTGCAGGTGGCAGCGCTGCTGTGATAGGCTTAAGGAGCAAATTAGGGAACTTATGCGTTTTAACGTATAGTAGGGAGCTTGGGCGGGCAAGCTATGCTACACCCTACTATATAACTTATAATATATATGATTCTCTAGACTATAGCCTACGACAAGTGCGTAGCATGGGCAAAGCGCTATAGAGCCAAGTTCGCCCTAGACAAGTACTAGCTCATGCACTTTACTAGGAGGCGAGGCTAACGCGAGGACCTGGCAAGTACTGTTTGTATTGCTAGAGACGAGGCGGAGCTCTGCACAAAGTCTATCTAGATCTTAGGCATATAGGTAGACCTAAAATTATAATAGAAGGAGCATACCTAAAAGGCAGCATAGAACAGCGAGAGCTTATTTAACGCGATAGCGCGCATTACAGCATTAACGTAGGGCCTGTTAATGTAATAGTTAAAACTTATCTATATAGCAGTAGTACGACTAGCAATAATATATAGAGCGCAGGTATAGGGACAGCGACTTAATGGAGGATTGACGGCTATAAGCATAATAGAGCTACTTCTAAAAACGCAGAAGAAATGTCTTAGGCGGATCACTAGAGCATACAAAGGTACCCCAAGCGCGGCTATTAAGCAGGAAGCAGGCATAGCCCTGCTCTCCCTCTAGGTTAAGACATAAGCGTTCTAATAGGCAATTAAGCAACATAGAGCCATAGACTAGAACGTCTAGCAAACTATATAAACTATATAGAAGTTACTAAGACAACAGGGAAGCAATACAACAGCGCTACGCCTAGCCACGCAGAGCAAAGCAACAAAAGCAAAAGCAGACAACCTTATCGCCTAGGTACGTGAATAGCGAGCACACTAAGCAGAACGCTAGCGCGCTAAGGGCAACTTAACGCATGGCCAACAGACTAGACAACCGCAGACAGGCACCTGCACAGCGATCTAATAGGGACAAGACCTTAAATAGGAATAGGCTTAGAAACATAAAGGCAGGGGAAGGAAGGAAACAACCTAGACAGAACTATAGACGAAACGCCCCTGACGGCTATATAACGACCTCTCAAAAGCGGAATTAACAGCGCTCTTCCTGCTCCACACGGAGGCAATTGGACTTAACTGCTAGCTAGCGCACTGTAGGGTACTAGGGATCTCTAGAGAATGCCCCTATAGATGGCATAAACAAACAGTCAAACACGTAATCTTCCACTGCACGAGATATAACAGAAGCGCGCTGCTACTACGCCTACGCAACGAAAGGCTAAAGGATGCCCTAGGCCACCTAGAACAAGCAAAGGCAACAGCCTTGTAGTTACTTAAGCAGAGAGTTCTAAAACAGTTTAAAGTAGCCTAGGACTTAGCCCTAGAGAATTATGTAACATACTAAGAGATCTAGGGACTATTAGGCTAGACAGACCCTTAAAAAAACGCTGCCCTAACGCTACCACAACGCTAGCATAACGCTACTAAAGACCGCTAGACTACCCCTTATATAAATACCTCTCCCTCTCTTCCTATTTTCTTACTCTCTCTTCCTCTCTCTCTCTTAAGCCCCTTACTAAAGGCAAGTGTAACAACATAGGCAGTTAAGACAAAAGGAAAACGCAGTACCCTTACAGGCAAAAAGCAAGGGGAACGTAAATATAGCACATGGAAGGTTTTCTCTACGCATGAGTTTTATCCTATAGCAAAAGTCTACATAAGCTACTAGAGCTTAAAATAGACAGTAAATAGATTAAATAATAAAATAATAGTTAGTTTAGGCTAGCATCTAACATCACGCTAGCAGGCAGCAAATATTATATAATGCTAAGGCGCTAGCAAGTTTACTCCTTGCTATTTACTTGCTCTATACTCTTACTTCCTCTAACTTTGCTAAGAATCTTATATAAATCTAAGTAGTAAAAGAGTAGCTATCTAAAGTAAGAGAGTAGCTATAATATTACGCGCTTATTCTATTTTAGTATAGCGCTACGCTAAGAGATTTACCTTCTCTCTATAGAGCTTAACCCTCTATCTCCTTAACACTCTCTACCTCTAATTTACCTCTAATTCTCTATATATATTAGCCTCTCCTACCTCTTTAACTAGCTGCTTCTCTTCTATTTAACAACAATATCTAAATATAGTATTTAAAGCCCTAGCAAGTCTAAAAATTAATACTAAGGATATTAGTTCTAATAAGCGTATAGCGCACTAAGCTACTGCTAGTCTACCTACTATAGCAAAGAGAAAGAAGTTCTCTCTCTCTTTAACTAAAGCTTTATTAACTAGCCTTATGTATAGGCTGCCTGCCCGCCTAAGTCAACTACCTTAACTAACCGCCTAAGCATAAAACAAAGGAAAGTTTCCTTTCTCTAACTAAGAGTTTATTAACTAGCCTAGTATAGCTTGCCTGCCTACGACCTTGCTCCTTAGCGCTTGTCTATAACAACTATTTAACTTAGTAATACTATTTATATAATAGATAGAGAAGAACAGAAAGAGCTATTTTTAGCAGTAGATTAAAGACAAAGGACTAACTAACAACAACACTAACTAATAATACTAACTAACAACAACTAATTAATTTATTATAACTCTTTTAAGGCGCCTAGTTAGTTTATAATTAGTAGCAAGGTCTTCTTTAGAAGCCTTACTGCTAGCATAGTCTCTTTTAGGAGCCTATAAGTCCCCTATAGGGTACTTATATAGGTTAATAATAAGTTTAAGTAGGCAGTTATAGAAAATCCCCTTAGCGCTATAGCATGTTTAGGTAATTTAAACCTTTATATTATTCTAGCTAAGCCTAGTATAGGGCAGTAGCTTAAAACGTTAACTCTAACACGCTTGTTTATATTACGCTAGGCGTATGCTGCTTGCTTAAGGTATAGTGCTCTTTATTAAGGTTAGAGGCTAGACAGTAATGCTCTAGCGCTTATAAGTAGTATTAAAAGTCTAAATAGCAGCTCTATTTAGCAAACTTAGGGTCTATTCCTTGTTCTTTTTAGGTAAATCTAAAGAGTTCTAGGCAACTACTCTAGTAAAGCTAGCTAACACGTTAGTTTTAGGCGTAATTAAGGCTAAAAGTTGTTAACTGCTCTAGCGTTAGCTATAAGTAGGACTACCTTAATTATAAAGTCCTACGCTTTTCTAAGATACCTTACGCAATGTGAGCACGTTTTAGTTTAGTAGCAGGTAGATTTAGGCTTGTTAGCTTGTTAGCTTGTTACAAAAGACCTATTTAGTACGTAGGCAGGTGCTTAAAGTAGGTTTATAGAGACGCTTGCTATAGACCTAGACATAGGTTTATAGCAAAGCTACTTATAGGCTTGTAGACAGTGCTAACACTAAAGACTACATTAGAAGAGCAACAGGCTTACTATAGGAGTTTATACTAAAAGGGCTTGCTATAGTAGCTAGCAGCAGGCGTGAATCGTTCCCTTATTAAAGGCAAGCTACTAGCGCCTTAGCTATAACTGTTTTAGAAGTGTAAGTTAGTTTAGTTATAGGCTCTATTAGATTATAGGCGCCTTTAGGCTTATAATTAGTAGAAGAGTACGCTTTAGTTATGTAATGTTTAGCTAAAACTCTGTTTAGCAGCACTCCTGCTAGTAATAAGTCTTTAGGCTTCTATAGGCTCTTAGGGGGTTTCTTTATCTTATTAATACTGCTAAAGGCAACCTACTTAGCAACAGGTAGTGTTCCTAGCTTTAGCTAGGGACTAGGATTCCGCGTTGTATCTACTTCTAGCGAGTGTCTATTAACAAGTGCCCTTAGCAGTATAATATAGCGTAATCTTGTTACTAGAGGCAGGGCAAACCTGTTAGGTGTAGAATAAAGGTTAGCTACTTTAGTAGACACTTATATTAACCCTCTTATTTTAACGTACTAACTTCTATAATTGCTTTATGTGCCTTAAATAGCTCTAACGTTTTCCACCACCGAGCGAGACACACCACCGAGCGAGACACCCCCACCAAAATCTACGTGCGCGACAGTACAACCACAATGCAACAACTACCACCTACTGTATCAACCTCAAACGAAGCTAGGATTACTATTGCTATCAAAGCCACGAAATGCGACGCGTCATTATCCCAACGAGCTGCTGCACGCGCCTATATCGTGCCTCCATCAACCCTAGGGCATCGAAGCCACGGACGAGCATCACGACGCGATTGCGTACCCAACTGCAGGAACCTAACGCTACTAGAGGAGAAATCAATAGTAGAGCGCATACTTGACCTGGATTCTAGAGGCTTTCCACCCTCGAAGGCCCTACTACGAGATATGGCCAACAACCTGCGCGCCCAACGAGGGCTGAGGCCAGTTGGCATTAACTGGCTAGACTGCTTTATTAATCGTACGAAGGAGCTTCGAACGCGCTAGACTTAATTATATAATAATTAAAGGAAGAAACAAGAGGATCCTAAGGTTATTAGCGCGTAGTTCACGCTAGTAGCTAACATAAAAGCAAAGTATAGCATTCTAGACAAAGACACGCATAATTTTAACGAATCTAGCTTTATAATAGGGGTTATAGGGTCTTAGCTTGTAGTTACAGCTATAGAGAGACGTGAGAAACCTAAGATAGTTTAGCTAGGCAATCACGAGTGGGTTACCGTTATTAGGAGCGTCTGCGCTAGTGGGTGGGCGATCCTACCCTTTATTATCTACGCAGGCAAGGTTCATATCTCTACGTGGTACCAGGACGAGTCTATGCCTCACGACTAGGTTATTGCTGTTAGTGATAACAGCTAGACAAATAATAACCTTAGAATTACGTGGCTAGAGCACTTTAACGCGTTAACAAAGTCACGTACTATAGGGGGCTATAGGCTACTTATTCTTAACGGCCATAAAAGCTACTACTCTGCTAAATTTAAAGAGATCTGTTAAGAACATAAGATTATTACCTTATGTATGCCTGCGCACTCGTTGCATCTACTACAGCCTCTTGACGTTAGCTGCTTCTCGCCGTTGAAGCGCGCATACAGCACTGAGATTATGGCCTTGGCGCGCCGCTCTGTCACCTATATTACTAAAACAGACTTCCTCCCAGCGTTTAAAACAGCCTATATAAAGACGTTTATAACAGAGACTATTAAAGGAGCGTTTAGAGGCGCTGGGCTCGTCCTGCATGATCTAGATGTTGTAATATTACGACTTAATATACGTCTCTCTACGCCTGATTAACCGCCTGAGCAACCTACTATATAGGAATCGCAAACACCAAGCAATGTGCGCGAATTTAAGGCTTAATCTACTCTAATTCGTAGTAAGATTAGATCGCACGTTAATTCGTCACTAACTGCTATTATTAAGTCGCTTTAGAAGCTTAAGAAAGGCGCGCTAGCAACAGCGCATAAACATGCTTTAATGGTGGGGGAGATTGCTCAGCTTCGCGAGACAATTAAGGCCTAAACAAAGAGTAAACGTCGTAAACGAAAGTATATACAGACTCAGGGCACGTTAACAATAGCAGAAGGAGCCCTGTTGGCCACTGCTCAGGGCGCTGGTGGGCAGGAAACTGGTGGAGAGTCCTTGAGGGGTAGTCGCACTGCAGGTGCAGCTCCGCAACAAAGACGCTGTGGGCGCTGCGGCAACACAGGGCATAACGCACGAACCTGTGTACAGGCTGCTTCTAATACTTCTAATACTAAATAATATACTATGCTATTGTACGATTTGTGGTTGTTGATATATTGTGATTTGTGCTGTCGCGGATCGTAGATTTTGGTGGGGGTGTCTCGCTCGGTGGTGTGTCTCGCTCGGTGGTGGAAAACGTTAGGCGTATAGAAGACATATATAAATAGGAGTTAGAGGTAATTATAATTTCGCTTATAATTTTACATAACGCTCTAGGGTAGGCCTATTAGTATAGGTAGTAGTCGCTGTCTAGCTAAGGGGCTTCTATATTAATAAGTTAAAGAGGTAGAACCTTAGTATAAGCTTACTACCTACTTAGAAGCAGCAAAGCCTTAGCCTAAGCTTATATTAAGGGCCCTCTTTATTTTATTTTTTTGCTTTAATTTTTATAATAGTTGCTATACGCTATAGCTTGCCTGCTACGTTAGCAACAGGGATAGTAGGCAAAGGGTTTATAGAAGAGAGAGAGGAGAAAGGGAATTTATATAGAACTAGGAGACGCTTGACTCTAGAGCAACAGTAGTAGGTAGCTAGGCCGTTACGAGGAGGCGCTAGTAATAGAGCTTACATAGCAGGTTTAGCATAAGCAGGAAAAAGAGCTAAAGCTAGTGTTCTCCTTCTATGCTTAGTATAGAAATGCTAGTAGTTAGTGTAGCACTAGACGTAGCTTTAGTAATAGAACGCTAGCCCCCTTAGTACTATATACCTACTTTAAATTATAATTATAGCTATAGTATTATAGCACTAACTAATAGAGACACGCTATAGCATAGAGGCAAATTTTACTTTCCCCTAAGTTTATGCCTATTTGCCTGCCCCTTCTACTACATGCTAGCGTTGTTCTTGACTCTATCTGCTTCTATCTATTCTATTGTTACTATAGCAGCTCCTCTAAGTATATAAACTAAACCTAAAGTATATAGATATAAGAGGCTAACAATATATAAAGAAAAGACGCCCCTAAAAGCGTAAACACTACTTAACCCTTTAAGGGGGACAACACTGTCTATAAAGCCTAGCTTATAGCTTAGCTTATAGCCTAGATTATAGCTCTTTAAGAACAGCTTTAACAGATCTAAGCAAGCTTAAATCCCGCTCTAGCTAGTCCCTAGCCCCATGAGCCTACGCTCTTCCTGTTACTGCCTAAAGATTCAACTACACCTAGGCTATCTAAGCGCACTAGCTAAACTAAGCTAGTTATTGCTATCTCTAATAGTAAAGATAATTCTAAAGATAACAGCAATAAAGATATAGAGCTAGAGATTATAAGGAACTTAGCTAGAACGTTAAAAGAGGCACTCTATAAGTAAGACAGGAAGTATAGGCTTATAACGTAGATGTTATTTATTAAAAAGGAGCCTAACATAGAGCTTAGTAGAAAACCTAGCTAGGATCCTAATAAAAAGAGGTCTAGCAAAGAGAATTCTAGTAAAGAGGAATCTAGCAAAAAGGACCCTATAAAGAAGAAACCTATAAAGAAGGGGCCTATAAAAAAGGATCTAGAGAAAGAGAATTAGTAATGTAGTGTAAGAGGCTAGACGTTTGGGAAATTTGATTCAAGGTAGTGGTATAGAGCTAGTGTCGGGCTAGTGAGAGGTATAGGGGACGGCGGTTAACGGCGATTGACAGCTACCTGCTGTTAATTGACGGCGATTGACGGCCACTTGCCGTCTTAGCACGCAGCTATAGCATTAGGGGCTCAGGCGACAGCTGTTAGGGAGGTGCGCAGCCACTAGCGCCTTGGAGACAACTAGGTGGCTAGGGGGCTAAGTAACGCAGTTAGCTAAAGAGGAGAAGGGTGAACCCTATTAACTAGCAACCCTAAAAACAAGAAACCCTAGGAAGGACAAACAAACAGAACACTAGAAACCCTAAAAAACAGAACAACATTATTAACAAGCAACCCTAGGAGGGACAAAAAACTAGCAACCCTAGGAGAGACAGACAACAAATTACCTATTTTCTATGTACACTACACTTCTTATATAATAATTACTCGTCCTAATACTGCACTACCTCCTCTAGAGTGTGTTTCCTTCTAACTACAGGTCGCACCTACTAACTCCACCCCTTTACCTAACATTTTTGGCGAAGCCTATAGGGCCTAACAGTCTGTTAGAACTAGGTAGCATGCTCTAGAGGAGGTGCTAGCATCACGACAATATAAATTCACGCATAAAAACAGCAACTGCTAGACAATTAGAATAATTAGAAAAGAGATAGCTAAGCAAGTAGCATTTAAATCGCATAAACAACAGATTAGCAGAGGCAGGACGTCTAGAGAGGCAAGGTGTCTAGATTAGCAAGAGGCAGGACGTCTAAAGAGCTTTGAGTAGGGGGGCTAGCAGGACCCTAAAAAATCTAAGAAAAGGAGCAAAGGCGTTCTATTAATTAAAGGATAGTTAAACTTAGCCCTAAGTTAATTCTAAAAGAGACGAGGTGTCTAAGTTAGGGAAGGCAATTGTCTATAAGCTACGCTAGCATTACACTAGCCAAAGAGACGACGAAGGACATTAGCAGCTTTATTAGGGGAGCTAGACAGCGCGTGGGCCATAGGCTAGTGTCAGATTTGATGGGTTTGATAATATCACTGATGAATGTGATGATGAACTGATGGGTGGAGTGTGGTGATTGATTGATCGTGTGCCCCACCTGGGGGTGTCTGTCTTGGTGGCCTAAAGCCCCTTCGGCTAGCTACATTACTCAGCTGCTAGCCACCCAATTATCTCTACGGGCTGCGACGGCCGTGTTCGCTGTCAACCGCTCGTCAATAACTGCAGGCCTCAGGCAGTTGCGCTCAGCCGTATATGACGGCAGGTAGCCGTCAACCGCCGTCAATCGACGCCTGCAGCACCGTAGCTGTGTGGCCGGCCGTATATAGCGGCAGGTAGCCGTCAATGACGGCAGGTAGCCGTCAATGGCCGTCAATCGACGCCTGCGGTGCTGCAGCGGCGTGGTAGGGCGTATATGACGGCAGGTAGCCGTCAATGACGGCAGGTAGCCGTCAACCGCCGTCAATCGACGCCTGCAGCACCGTAGCTGTGTGGCCGGCCGTATATAGCGGCAGGTAGCCGTCAATGGCCGTCAATCGACGCCTGCAGCACCGTAGTGCCGTCTCCAAAGGCTCAAGATCTCTACCAAATCTGACAGCTAGACCCTAATACAAATTCACGCATAAAAACAGCGACCGCTAGACAATTAGAACAATTAGAAAAAAGATAGCTAAGCAAGTGGCATTTAAATCGTATAAACAACAGATTAGCAGAGGCAGGACGTCTAGAGAGGCAAGGTGTCTAGATTAACAAGAGGCAGGACGTCTAAAGAGCTTTAAGCGGGGGGGCTAGCAGGACCCTAAAAAATCTAAGAAAAGGAGCGAAGGCGTTCTATTAATTAAAGGACAGTTAAACTTAGCCCTAAGTTAATTCTAAAAAAGACGAGGTGTCTAAGTTAGGGAAGGCGATTGTCTATGAGCTGCGCTAGCATTAAACTAGCTATAGAGACAACAAAGACTATTAGCAGCTTTATTAGGGGAGCTAGACAGCGCGTAGACTATAGGCTAGATTAAGATATAAAGCATTACAAACATTAACAAAAGCAGAACAAATTAATAAGCAAAGCAGTAGGCTAAAACCTCTAAACTCCGCTTAGACAAACTAATAAGCGAAGCAATTTAGAAAGCACGGCTGCCATGAACCCCAAGTCTATTAAGCATAGCATCTTCTAGCAAGATAGCAGGAGCTTAAGGGGGCCAAGCTCTTAAGTAGGGGAGGAAAATATAGTATAAGAGGCTAGACGTTTAGGAAATTTGATTCAAGGTAGTAGTATAGAGCTAGTGTTAGGCTAGTGAGAGGTATAGGGGACGGCGGTTGACAGCGATTGACAGCTACCTGCTGTTGATTAATAGCGATTGACGGCCACTTGCCGTCTTAGCACGCAGCTATAGCATTAGGGGCTTAGGCGATAGCCGTTAGGGAGGTGCGCAGCCACTAGCGCCTTAGAGACAACTAGGTGGCTAGGGGGCTAAGTAACGCAGTTAGCTAAAGAGGAGAAGAGTGAACCCTATTAACTAGCAACCCTAAAAACGAGAAACCCTAGGAAGGACGAACAAATAGAACACTAGAAACCCTAAAAAATAGAACAACATTATTAACGAGCAACCCTAGGAGGGACAAAAAACGAGCAACCCTAGGAGGGACGGACAATAAATTACCTATTTTCTATATACACTACACTTTTTATATAATAATTACTTGTCCTAATACTACACTACCTCCTCTAGAGTGTGTTTCCTTCTAACTATAGGTCGCACCTACTAACTCTACCCCTTTACCTAACAGTAAGAAGACGTAGCACGCTAGAAGAAGCGTATAAATAGTGCCTAAGAGAAGGACCTTGCCTATGCCCTAGAAAATAAGGACTAGCCTTAAAAGAGGCGTAAGAAGAACGATTTAGACAAAAAAAAAACTAAACGCTGCCTTTAACTAGAGCCTTTTAAAAAGGTTATTAGCAAAGATAGCGTAATAAGAATTAAAAAGCCTTACGTAAAACTAAAACATACTATAAAAGAGTTTATTAGAGCCTATATTTAAGCCTTTCTAGATGTTATGCTACTAAAGAGCTGCTACGTCTTTTAGGACCCTAAGAAACTTAAGCAATTTAGGCAAGCAATAACATGCTTATTTAAGTTATTCTTTTTTCTGCTAGATAGAAAGTTAAGCAACCTAAGCTATACCTAATAGGGTGTAATTAAGAAATATATAACTAACCTATACCTATAGCTTAAGGTCTTTAATAGTTTATAGGCTATACGCTAGCTTATTTTATTAGCATAGCAAAAGAAAAAACAAAACTAAGCTACCTAATTGCTAGAGAAAGACTTAAAGCAAGGTTCCTTAGAGAAGAACTTTTTAAAGAAACTAGTAAAAAAAAAGGCTAAAGATAGTAAGGTTACTATAAAAACTGCTGCCTGTTATACTATAGAAACGCATGTCTGCTTAACTTATAGCAAGTTTTAGTTGCTTAAAGACTTTATAAACTCTATAAACTTTTAATTATATAAGAGATATGCTAATAAACTTAGTAGAGCAAACGCTTCTATTTATAAAACAATAGGCAGCAGAGAGGCGTTACATAGTATAGAGTTGTTAGAGACTAAAAGGGGTAGCAGAAGAGCTAGGGCAACAGAGAGGGGCAGTAGAAACGCTAGCAGGGTAGAGAGTCTAAAGAGTAGCTAGTATATAATAGCTACACCTAGTAAGCTAATATAAAAGCAAGATAATAACAAGCTAGCATAAGGGGGAGAAGGCAGCAGCAGAGGAGGCTATATATCCTCTACCCTAAGTAAATAATCTAGGCCTATTAAGACTATTAATAGGAGTATATACTATAGCACTAGAGAACTAACAAAGGTAGATAACCTGCTTATAAACTATACCTAGCATATAATTAGAAGATTAAGGGCAGTAGAAGACCTAGCTCTAGAAGAGAGGCTAGACAAGAAACAATAAACAGAGCTTTAGAAACTAAGTAAAAAGAAACAAGTAGCCCTCTTTAAGAGCATATAGGCATTATAGCGCTAAAAACTACTAGCCCCTATAGCAGTGCTAAAGAAAAGAAAGTTAAAGGCAAAAGCAAAGGCAGATGCTAAAAGCTAGGATAGAGACAAGAAAGAGCACGAGCCTTGCTGCCATGGCCGCCCCTAGAAGTCTAAGAAAGAGGCTATTAAACCTAAGCGCCTCTATAGCTAGCCCTGTAAGCAAAAGGCGCTAACTCTAACGTACTCTAAAGAAGACTCTATTGCTTTAGGGGGCAAGTATGCTAAAAAAGTTATAGACAACTTTAAAGAAGCTATAGACAACACTAAAGTAGCTAAAGGCGCTGCTAAGTACGCTCCTAAGCATAACTCTAGCAAGGACAAGGATAGTAAGGACAAGGATAGTAAGAACAAAGATAGTAAGTATAAGGCTAGTAAGAGCAAGGCTAGTAAGAACAAGGCTATAGACAAGGCTCCTAAGAACAGCAAGACTATTAGGTATAAGGCTGCTAGCAACGAAGTAGATAAGGATTTACCTTTAAGCAGTAAGCCTAATTAGGAGCGTTTTAATATAGTAGAGTTTAAGGCTATAAGAAAAAGAAAGCAAGCCTAAAATATAGCCTATATATATAGCTAAACACGCTCTTTTCTTATAAATTACGTATAGCATTACTTATTATTATTATTATTTAATCTATTTACTGTCTATTTTAAGCTCTAGTAGCTTATGTAGACTTTTGCTATAGGATAAAACTTATGCGTAGAGAAAACCTTTTATATGCTATATTTACGTTCCTCTTGCTTTTTGCCTATAAGGGTACTACGTTTTCTTTTTGTCTTAACTGCCTATGTTATTATACTTGCCCTTAGTTAGAGGCTTAAGAGAGAGGGAGAGAGAGAGAGAGTAAGAAAATAGAAAGAGAGAGAGAGGTATTTATATAAGGGGTAGTCTAGCAGTCTTTAGTAGCGTTACGCTAGCGTTATAGTAGCGTTAGGGTAGCGTTTCTTTAAGGGTCTGTCTAGCCTAATAGTCCCTAGATCTCTTAGTATGTTACATAATTCTCTAAGGCTAAGTCCTAGGCTACTTTAAACTGTTTTAGAACTCTCTGCTTAAGTAACTATAAGGCTGTTGCCTTTGCTTGTTCTAGGTAGCCTAGGGCATCCTTTAGCCTTTCGTTGCGTAGGCGTAGTAGCAGCGCGCTTCTGTTATATCTTATGTAGTAGAAGATTACGTGTTTAACTGTTTATTTATGCTATCTATAGGGGCATTCTCTAGAGATCCCTAGTACCCTATAGTGCGCTAGCTAGCAGTTGAGTCTAATTGCCTCTATGTAGAGCAGGAAGAGCGCTGTTAATTCTGCTTTTAAGAGGTCGTTGTATAGCTGTTAGGGGCGTTTTGTCTATAGTTCTGTCTAGGTTGTTTCCTTCCTTCCCCTGCCTTTATGTTTCTAAGCTTGTTTCTATTTAAGGTCTTGTCCCTGTTAGATTGCTATGTAGGTGCCTGTCTATGGTTGTCTAGTCTGTTAGCCACGCGTTAAGTTGCCCTTAGCGCGCTAGCGTTCTGCTTAGTGTGCTTGCTATTCGCGTACCTAGGCAATAAGGTCGTCTGCTTTTGCTTTTGTTGCTTCGCTCTGCGTAGCTAGGCGCGGCGCCGTTATATCGCTTCCCTGTTGTCTTAGTAACCTCTATATAGTTTATATAGTTTACTAGACGTTCTAGTCTATAGCTCTATGTTGCTTAATTGCCTGTTAGAACGCTTATGTCTTAACCTAGAGGGAGAGCAGGGCTATGCCTGCTTTCTGCTTAATAGCCGCGCTTAGGGTACTTTTATATGCTCTAGTAATCTGCCTAAGACATTTCTTTTGCGTTTTTAGAAGTAGCTCTATTATGCTTATAGCTGTTAATCCTCTGTTAAGTCGCTGTCCCTATACCTGCGCTCTATATATTATTGCTAGTTATACTACTGCTATATAGATAAGTTTTAACTGTTATATTAACAGGCCCTATGTTAATGCTATAATACGTGCTATTACGTTAAATAAGCTCTCGCCGTTCTATGCTGCCTTTTAGGTGTGCTCCTTTTATTATAATTTTAGGTCTACCTATATGCCTAAGATCTAGATAGACTTTATGTAGAGCTCTGCCTCGTCTCTAGCGATATAAACAGTACTCGCTAGGTCCTCGCGTTAGCCTTGCCTCCTAGTAAAGTGCATGAGCTAGTACTTGTCTAGGGCGAACTTGGCTCTATAGCGCTTTGCCTATGCTACGCACTTGTCATAGGCTATAGTAAGTCTCTAGCAGTTGTCTGCTACTATGTTTCCCTAGGCTACTAGCGTAGTGTTGTTAACAAATCTAAATCTAAATACGTTATTGCTTTCTAGTTATTTAAATTCCTCTAGTAGCTCTATAATAAAGAAGAGGAACAGTATTAGGAACAGGGGGACCCTATAGGATCTCTACGTTTACCTATATCCTCTAGCTTATATACCTAGCGAACGTAATTTATATAGTTTGTTTGCTAAGGAAGTCCTCTATAAACTATATAGTCTATAGTAGTATGCCCTTGTTCTAGAGTATATGTAGTAGTCTAGTATATGCTACGTTGTTAAAGGCTCCTACGAGGTCAAGGCCTAGCATTAAAACTACGCATTCTTTCTAGGCTTTCTACGCCGTCTAAACAACGTTAGTAAGCAGCTTAACTGCTGTTATTATAGACCTCTTCTTTTAGCTACCTATTTAGTTCTAGGGTAGTAGTTAGTGTTCTTCTGCTGCCTCTACTAGGCGCTCTGCTATAATAGTTTTAACTAGCTTAGCAATTATGTTCTCTAGCGCTATAGGGCGATAGGCGTTAACTAGGGTGTAGTCTTTCTTTCCTAGTTTACGTAGTGCTACTATAATAGTGTCTTTAAGTCCCTCTAGCAGAGAGGCGCTGTTAAATAGCTTGCTAATCGCCTTTGCTAGGTCGTTGCTAATAGTATTGCTAAGCGTTTTAAGGACTTTGTTTAGTATTTTGTCTAGTCCTAGGGCTTTCTTGCTTAGGAGCTTACGTATTACGTCTTATACTTGTTGCTTTATAACTCTATAGTCTATATAGGCTATATTTAGTTAAGGTTCTATGTTTGCTGTTCTTATTGCTTCTCTGTTTATAGTAGTGCGTTGTTTTGCTTACGCTCCTCTATAGTTCTCCTTTAAGGTTGCTAAGGTCTGCTTCCCTGCTTTAGAAAGAATTTCTTTATAAGGATAGCTACTTTGCCTTCGCTGTCCTCTACCCCCTGTTTAGTTGTTATGTTTTATAGTGCTAGTAGGTGTAGGTCTATGTAGGGCCCTTTTTTATAGGCCCTGCTCTATTTTATTATGTCCTAGAGTGTTTTTTAAGGTTTTGCTGCTACTGTCTAGAGACTGCTAACAAATGTCCTCTAGCTTGCTCTGCTAGCTTGTTATATTTCCTTAGTAAGCGCTTTCCTTATGTTTTATAGGCGTTCCTCTGCCTTCTCTATGTAGTATTATTAACCTCCCTCTAGGCGCGTCTTGCGTTTATAAGTAATACTATAGCTTAGGGCGACTATAACCTCTACGCGAATTTGCTAGGTCTTGACCTTAGGCAGTAGGTTTCTATGCCCTTTAGATTGCCTTTTATAAAGCTGCTAGAGGTTAATTATGCTAGTGCTAGGTGCTTTCTATAAGGTCCTTGTAGAGGTTTTTTAGTCTATCTTGTAATAGCATACTGTTACGTTGCTGTTAGTTTAACTTAGCAGGCACTTAATTTATATAATTACCTTTATAAGTACTACTTCCGTAGCGCCTAGAGCACTAGACTAGTAGCAATAGCACTTATAAAGGACTATATCCTATAAATTAAGTGCCTGCTAAGTTAAACTAACAGCAACGTAAAGCAGTATGCTATTAAAAGATAGACTAAAAAACCTCTAAAGGACCTTATAGAAAGCACCTAGCACTAGCATAATTAACCTCTAGCAGCTTTATAAAAGGCAATCTAAAGGGCATAGAAACCTACTGCCTAAGGTTAAGACCTAGCAAATTCGCGTAGAGGTTATAGTCGCCCTAAGCTATAGTATTACTTATAAACGCAAGACGCGCCTAGAGGGAGGTTACATAATACTACATAGAGAAGGCAGAGGAACGCCTATAAAACATAAGGAAAGCGCTTACTAAGGAAATATAACAAGCTAGCAGAGCAAGCTAGAGGACATTTGTTAGCAGTCTCTAGACAGTAGCAGCAAAACCTTAAAAAACACTCTAGGACATAATAAAATAGAGCAGGGCCTATAAAAAAGGGCCCTACATAGACCTACACCTACTAGCACTATAAAACATAACAACTAAACAGGGGGTAGAGGACAGCAAAGGCAAAGCAGCTATCTTTATAAAGAAATTCTTTCTAATAGCAGGGGAAGCAGACCTTAGCAACCTTAAAGAGAACTATAGAGAAGCGTAAGCAAAACAACGTACTACTATAAACAAGAAGCAATAGAAATAGCAAGACATAGAACCCTTAACTAAACATAGCCTATATAGACTATAGAGTTATAAAGCAACAAGTATAAGACGTAATACGTAAGCTCCTAAGCAAGAAAGCCCTAGGACTAGACAAAATACTAAACAAAGTCCTTAAAACGCTTAGCAATACTATTAGCAACGACCTAGCAAAGGCAATTAGCAAGCTATTTAACAGCGCCCCTCTGCTAGAGGGACTTAAAGACACTATTATAGTAGCACTACGTAAACTAGGAAAGAAAGACTACACCCTAGTTAACGCCTATCGCCCTATAGCGCTAGAGAACATAATTGCTAAGCTAGTTAAAACTATTATAGCAGAGCGCCTAGAGAGGCAGCAGAAGAACACTAACTACTACTCTAGAACTAAATAGGTAGCTAAAAGAAGAGGTCTATAATAACAGCAGTTAAGCTGCTTACTAACGTTGTTAGACAGCGTAGAAAGCCTAGAAAAGATACGTAGTTTTAATGCTAGGCCTTAACCTTATAGAAGCCTTTAATAACGTAGCATATACTAGACTACTACACATACTCTAGAACAAGGGCATACTACTATAGACTATATAGTTTATAGAGGACTTCTTAGCAAACAAACTATATAAATTACGTTTGCTAGGTACATAAGCTAGAGGATATAGGTAAACGTAGGGATCCTATAGGGGTCCCTCTGTCTCTAATACTGTTCTCTTCTTTATTATAGAGCTACTAAGGAATTTAAATAACTAGAAAGCAATAACATATTTAGATTTAGATTTGTTAACAACACTACGCTAGTAGCCTAGGGAAACATAGCAGCAGACAACTGCTAGAGACTTACTATAGCCTATAACAAGTGCGTAGCATAGGCAAAGCGCTATAGAGCCAAGTTCGCCCTAGACAAGTACTAGCTCATGCACTTCACTAGGAGGCGAGGCTAACGCGAGGACCTAGCGAGTACTGTTTATATTGCTAGAGACAAGGCAGAGCTCTACATAAAGTCTATCTAGATCTTAGGCATATAGGTAGACCTAAAATTATAATAGAAAGAGCATACCTAAAAGGCAGCATAGAATAGCAAGAGCTTATTTAACGTAATAGCATGTATTATAGCATTAACATAGGGCCTGTTAATATAACAGTTAAAACTTATCTATATAGCAGTAGTATAACTAGCAATAATATATAGAGCGTAGGTATAGGACAGCAACTTAACAGAGAATTAATAGCTATAAGCATAATAGAGCTACTTCTAAAAACGTAGAAGAAATGTCTTAGGCAGATTACTAGAGCATATAAAGGTACCCTAAGCGCAGCTATTAAGCAGGAAGCAGGCATAGCCCTGCTCTCCCTCTAGGTTAAGACATAAGCGTTCTAATAGGCAATTAAGCAACATAGAGCTATAGACTAGACGTCTAGCAAACTATATAAACTATATAGAGGTTACTAAGACAACAGAGAAGCAATATAACAGCGCCGCGCCTAGCTACGCAGAGCAAAGCAACAAAAGCAAAAGCAGACAACCTTATTGCCTAGGTACGTGAATAGCAAGCACACTAAGCAGAACGCTAGCGCGCTAAGGGCAACTTAACGCGTGGCTAATAGACTAGACAACTATAGACAGGCACCTACATAGCAATCTAATAGGGACAAGACCTTAAATAGAAACAGGCTTAGAAACATAAAGGCAGGGGAAGAAGGAAACAACCTAGACAAACTATAGACAAAACGCCCCTAACAGCTATATAACAACCTCTTAAAAGCAGAATTAACAGCGCTCTTCCTGCTCTACATAGAGGCAATTAGACTTAACTGCTAGCTAGCGCACTATAGGGTACTAGGGATCTCTAGAGAATGCCTCTATAGATAGCATAAACAAATAGTTAAACATATAATCTTCTACTATATAAGATATAACAGAGCGCGCTGCTACTACGCCTACGTAACAAAAGGCTAAAGGATGCTCTAGGCTACCTAGAATAAGCAAAGGCAATAGCCTTATAGTTACTTAAGCAGAGAGTTCTAAAATAGTTTAAAGTAGCCTAGACTTAGCCCTAGAGAATTATGTAACATACTAAGAGATCTAGGGACTATTAGGCTAGACAGACCCTTAAGGAAACGCTGCCCTAACGCTACTACAACGCTAGCATAACGCTACTAAAGACTGCTAGACTACCCTTATATAAATACCTCTCCTCTCTTTCTATTTTCTTACTTCTCTTTCCTTTTCTCTCTTAAGCCCCTTACTAAGGGCAAGTATAACAACAAGGTAGTTAAGACAAAAGAAAAACGTAGTACCCTTATAGGCAAAAAGCAAGGGAACGTAAATATAGCATATAGAAGGTTTTCTCTACGCATGAGTTTTATCCTATAGCAAAAGTCTACATAAGCTACTAGAGCTTAAAATAGACAGTAAATAGATTAAATAATATTATTATTATTATTATTAATTCTTGTTTACTGTCTAATGCAAGCCCTATTAGCTTATGTAGACTATTGCTACTATTTACACTAGGTGAACAAAAAACCCCCTGTTAGCTAGTCGTAGAAGCAGCTCCTAAAGGCTTGCCTATACTAGAGGAAAAACACCTTTCGCTAATGTGCCATATGTGCGTCCCTAGGCAAGCGCAGGCGTGACGCCTGCGCTAGTAGGTTGCTGTTGTCCTCTAGCCTTGACTGCCTACCCTGTCACGCTTGCCTCTACTAGTGATGTCTCCCTTGTGTGTAGGTACTGCCTCCTGTCCTATATAGTTGTCCGCTACGCTCCCCCTCCCCCCTCGCGCCTCGCCCCAGCGCTGCTGTCGCTCCTCGCAGGCGTTGACGGCGCGTTTTGTTATAACCCCTCTGGCACCTTACTAGTGGTATGCGGGGACTATCTGCGCGCTGTCGCCGCCGTCGCACGTTTTTAGGCCCCTCTAGCGCCTTACTAGTAGTATATAGGGTCTATCTATGTGCAGCGCTGCCGTTATCCTAGCCTCTCTGGCACTATACTAGTGGTATGCGAAGCTTGGGTCGCTAGCGTCTGTCCGTTGCATAGCCGCTGCTGTTTTGTCTGCCTAAGGGTGTAAAGAATAAGGCGTTTTGCTATGTTATTATATTGTTGCTGTTAGGTGCTTAAGGATAGTCCTTTATGTTAATAGAGTTTATGAACTGTTTTTCTAACTGTTATAGGTGTTGTTTATAGTAGCGCTAGTGTAAAAACTCTATACTGTCTTACTATAGAGCAGCGTTACCTACTGCACTACTATTAACGTGACGTCTCTATGCTAGCTCTGATCTCTATAAGAGTTAGGTTCCTAGGCTTCACCACGTGGAGGTGTAGAGTCCGATTTCGAAGCCCTAGATTAAATAATAAATAATAATATTATAATACTAAAGCAGCTTAATTATAGATTTAAGCAATTTAGACAATATCTGCTATATTAAAATCTTTATAAGGCACTTAATAATTAAGTAGTTATTAAGCAATTAAGCAAGCATTAAAGGCTATGCTTAATTGCTTAGTAAATTTTAAGGGCGCTGCTTAATTAATTGCTTGCTTATAAATTAACTAAGCAATTAATTAAGCCCTAATTAATGCTTAATTATTGCTAACTATGCTAGGAATATTGCTAATAGCGTTCTTATAAGCTAGACCTAATCTTTCTACTATTCCTAAGCACCCCTATGCTATAGTTCTATAAAGAAGATAGACGAGGACATAGGACGTAGGATATAGGATATAGGATACAAGACATAGGGCGTAGAACAGAGCTATTCTTACGTTTTAAGCAAAATGCTAACATAATGTATAGGAAGTTAGCGCCTAGACAGTCTTACATTACTATAGGCTAACTAACACTACATGCCCTATACCTCTGTTACGCCTATGCCTTTTCCTTCTCTATGCGTTTCCCTTACCTATACATTCTTCTTACTTATGTATTTTTTGCTGCTATGCGTTTTCTATACTATTTGTTATAATAGCTAATACGCCTAAATGCGTTTAAGAGAGTTACTAAAACTAAAGCTATTAGCTTCTCTTATCTAGACATTAGCACTTTAGTTATCTTGCTACCTTAGTTTATTACTAATTAAAGTTTGTTAGCTATGTTAGCTCTCTTATATATACTCTATTAAGTTATAGTTGCTATACCTATACGTCTTTACGCATGGTCCCTGCTTATGCTAGTCCCTGCCTGCCCTATTTTCTACGAAATTGCTTACTCTAACGTAGTAGGCTAGTCCTCTAAATGCTACCCTAGGGCTAAGGGCGTAAATATAAATAGAAAGTAGTTAATCTAATAAAGGATTCTAATCTACTATAACCTTAATTCTTGCGCCACTAGCGCTATCTTTCTGTTATATATAAGCATCTTTTCCTTGTTAACATATATATAAATACTATTACTTTTACTAGGTTTTATAGCTATAGAGATATCCTTAATGAAAAAGTGTTAGAAAAAACGCTAATAAAAGGAAACCTAGCTATAAACTAATAGACTATGTTGCTAGTTCTAGAAAATCTATATTAAAATATAGCAAGCCTAACTATAAAAGCCCGTAAGGTCTATTGCCTAAAGTGTAGTTTTTCACGTAGTTATACGCTAAAAGTTTTAGATTTAAAATCTAATAGTCTATCTCTTAGGTAGTAGATCTTAGTATATGTATAGACATTTATTTACCTTTTAAAATACTAAAAATATAATTATTATAATAATTATAGAATTTATAAATAGTTACACGTAATTTTTATAAGTTAGCTAAATGCTAAGCTAAGGCCCCTTTTTAAGCGCTTGTCTTGTCCTACTAACTTTCTACCTATAACCTTCTACCTATAACTTTCTACCTATAACCTTCTACCTATAACCTTCTACCTATAATTATTGCCTTTATTATTTCTATCTTTATAGAGATAATAAGTAGACAAGGGCGTATAGCTATTGTCTATTATATAAGGGGAGACAATAGCTATACTAAGGTTTATAAAATGCTATAGAGTGTAGGTAGCAAACGCCTTATTGCTAAGATTAATAATGCTTTTATAGTAGAAAGGAAACTTCTATAAATGCTAGGAGTCTATCTAAGAATTGTTTAGTATGTTACTATATCTATAACTATGCAATTCTAATCTTAGGTACTAGGTACTATAGATCCTATAGTATTAAGGGCAGGAAAGACAGGTTGTTGCTTAGCAAGGCAAACTATAAAGACCTTTAGTTATATATTAATAGAGACAATAGCAAGATTAACAACGCTTTACGAAGAAAATAGAGCCTTTAGATCGCTTAAGCTGTTGCTTATGTCTATAAGAAAGGCATTATCTACTTAAATCTAAGCACTATAAATGTGCTTGTCTATAAGGCTAGCTAGAACATAGACCTAATTCTCGCTAACTTTAGTAGCTCTAGATGCCGCGAGTTAGATTTAGATAGCAACCTAATCCCTAATAATCTATTCTGTAACCTATACTTAACAACGTTTAACTTGCTATAAGTTAACGTGTTTAGTTTAGGCGTCGGTATCTACATTATTATAACTAGCTATTACTCTTTCTATTAAGGCCTAGCGCCCTAGAATTTAGAGAGATTTACATTATATAGCGATTATGTACGAACGCTGTTTAACTAAGGTGAATTTCTAAACCTATCTAGTATGCTGTTTAGAGATATCATTGCAGGATACTGCTATAAGCGCTAGTTTAAGACTATAAACAAGGTTATAGCAGCCCTAAAAGCATATAAGTTCTACTCTTGCTATATAGCCTCCCGCTTTCTAACCCCTTTAACCTAAGTAAAGAACTTCTGCTTGTCTATAGAACTAATTTCTGCTCTTGTTATTATACGCTAATCTATAATTCTGTAGAATATACACCTAGCTAGAGGAAGTAGACATAAAACAATTTTAGCTTAAGTTAGTGCTTAGATTTATGTAGAGAATCTTAGCAAGGGCGGGCTAGGAAAGGGGGATAGATTAAGTAGTAGATGCTAGGTAACAGGTAGAGGTGTTTAAATTCTATAGCAACTTAGACATAGCTATTGCTACTAGATGCTTCTATATTCTCTCTTAACTACTAATCTAGTTATATACATCTGCTTCTACCTACTATTAGTCTATAGTATAGCAAGCGTGCACCTTATAAGTCTTTCTTATGTAACATATAGTAGCGCAGCTTCACTACGCCTAGCGTCTAATCTAGAAAGCGTTTATAAATATCCTTCTACTCTATACCCTGCTTATCTTTATATAAAAGTAAACGCTCTTTGTCTAACTCTAGCTATAGTTTATACGTTTGTTAGCAGCAGCGCATATCGTCTCTGCTAAATCCCTAATTAGAGCCTATAGCATAAGGCATGTATTCGCTTGCGTCTTTATTTCTGTCCTTGTCCTTTTCGCCTACATTAATGTCTAGGTAGCTAGCGTTATAATTATAGACACTAGTGTAAGGGTTGCTGCTCTAGTTTACACTAAGCACTGTTAAGTTCTAACAAGTACATAGGTCTAGTGCACTATTATTATAACAGTATCCTAATAACAACTATAAATTTAATAATACCTAGGTTATCTAAATAACTTAACCTCTTTTACTAAGAATGTTAGAGTATTACGCTATTAGGTTTAGAGGCAATGTTAACTTGCTATAACAGACAATTGCTGTTATAATTAACAAGCTGTTTAGCATAGAGAAAATAGTAACATTAGCTATTAGGTAGGCTATGTTAGTGCTAGGTATATAATTATTGCTAGGTTTATTTCTAGCCTTTGTTTTTAAAGAAGATAATTATAAGGACTAAGGCCACGTTACCCTTTCTGTTCTAGACCTAGACAGGTGCTATAATTAGGGCAACAATACTTGTCGTAGTGTTGTTATATCTATACTCTTGTTCTATAGTCTAAGAGTAATTTTAGACAGATTATGCCTTTTCTTTTCTACTAAATAATTACTTAGTTTACGCTGTTAAGAATTTGTCCCTAAAGCTCTATAGAACGCCTTATTAACCTAGTTAAGTTTGTTATTATAGCTCTTCTTAACTACACTATTGCTAGCGTTACTTTTCTCCTTACCCTTCTCTAAATCTAGACTAAAGTCTTAATCGCCCTCTCTTTGTTTAGACAGAGACACTAATTGTCTTAAGGAATATAGCAGCTCCTTATCTATCGCGCCCTTATAGCGTTTACTATTGCTGCTACTCTATAAATTAAGGAGGTTGCTTTAAAGTAGGTCTAAGGTGTTAGCGCTATTATCTTTGCTACTACTATCTACGTTACTAGTATTTAGATTATTGCTAACTCTAAGAGGCAAAAGATAGCTACTATAGGCCTATGGCGGCGGCTACAGCGTCGTTGTCGACGTTAGTGTGCACATAGGACTAGGTGCAACGCTCTCTGCCTATAGCTAGGCTAACTGCTGCTTTGTTAAACAAGAGTCTTCTAAAGCTAGTTTTAAGGTATAGTCTAACACTTCTATAGAGAAAGTAATTATATTAGCGAATAAAGCGTACTTCTGCTTAGGTGTTGCAGACAGCTAGTTTTTTATGCTAACATTATTATAAGGCTTGTCCTGCTCTAGAAAACTGTCTTTAGAGGCGTTAAAATAGGTTCCTTAAATATGTAGAAGGATTGCTTACTGTTATACACGCCTACTATGTTCTCTATAGAGAATACATGTATGCTAGCTATATCTAGATTAGCATCTAGATTGTTATCTTAATATTCTTATAGTTAGCTACTAGACTTGATATTGTCTATGTTATAACTTGCTCTAGCTATGTCCTTATCTAGAACTAAAGGAAATTCTGTTATTAATTAGCAAATTAGTGCTATAACACTATTAACACACCTACCTAGACTGCTTCTATTAAACAACCTATCTATAGCCAAGTCTATCTCCTTAACGCCTGTAGTCTAGCAAGGTCCTTCCTAGCTAGGCTGCTAGCTCTATAGTATCTACAGAGAAGGAATAGTACTAAGGTCGCCTTCGCTATCTGCACACATGTTAGCTAGGATCTATTAGCTTAGACAGTTTAAGAGCTAGAAATACCTAGTTATAGCGAACCTAAAGGGCCACTAGCTCCTACTATAGCTAGTAGTCCTAGATCTAGAGAACGCAACGCATTAGAGTCTAACAGATTAGTTAAGAAGTTATTAATGTTAGCCTACTCTCTATTATATCTATAAAAGCTATCTTTAGAGAGGTTATGCTCTATTATACTAGGCTTATTCTTAGGCTTAGGCTTAGATTTCGTCTTACGCTTAAGTGCTAAGGGATTAAAAGGAACATATTTAATAGAAGGGAGCAAAGTGGCTAGTAGAAAAGCGCTAACAGTAGCTATTAAGATAGGGGGTTTGCTAGGCTCTCTAGCTAGGGGAATAGAGCTAGGCCTAGAGAGTTAAATACGTGTTTATCTCTCTAAGCTAATAACTATTACTTAGCGTACTGTTGCTAGCAATGCCTCCTAAAACAAAATTATAAGGAGTCTATATAAATGCCTTATCCTAGTATAGAAGCTTAGTTAAAAGGAGGTTAGAAACAATAGTGTTAAATTGTTTATCGCCCTTAGCGTCTCTAAGATAATCCCTGTTATAAGCCTAGCTATTACATGTTAGACTAAAAGGCGCTGTAGAGGCTTTATTATAACAAGGGTATGCATAGCTTCCTAGGGCAATTAGCTAGCAAATATAACAAACATTCTCTAGATTTTTCTCTACGTCTCTGCCTGCCTATCTATGTTATAACCTGCCGTCTGCATCTTTTAGCTAATTAAAGATTAAATATTGCTTTAAACAGAACTACTAATCTCTAGCTATTTCTTTAATTACTAGCTAAGCCTGTTACGTAGGACAAGGCGATGTTAAAATAACGCGTGAACAACCTATTCTTGCTAGCAGTGCGCTATGCTAGTTAGATAGTTAGCTTAGAGGGCTCTGTTCACGTCTCGTAGCCTACCTAACGCCGTTGCCTAGCTATTAGCTGCTAACTTCTAAACACTAGCTCCCTACTAGTTGCATTAAGACGTTATAACCACGTCTAACACTCTATATAAGGCAGAGCATCCTGCGGGGGCTATTATAGCAGCGTAAAGGTTATAAGAACAAAATTAATGCCTCATGCCTTATGCAAGTGCTTCGCCACGTTATTGCTAATAGATCTAGCCCTAGCAGAACGTAGACAACAGAGCGTGGATTAGCTAGCGTATTCTGCTAAAGGATTAAAGTTAGAGAGTGCAAGGCTAGATAACTAGAGCTAAGACAACAGCATAAGCGCTATTTACTAGAAAGTGTCTCGTTCTAGCTAGGGCAGGATGTAGGGACGGCTCTATTTATCTCTCATAGCCCATGCAAACGCTAGCGCTAACCTGCTAGCTGCTAGCTTCTAGGCACCTAGCCCCTGCTTGTTACACTATAACGTTATAACTATAGTAGACACGTTATATAAGGCAGAGCATCCTAGGACTATAACAATAAAACTAATTCTTTATGTAAGTAACTAACCACGTCATTATTAAGAGATCTAGTCTAAGCATAACATAGGATAATAGAGCAGATTAGCAAGCTTATTTAGCTAAAGGAGCAGGGTGTAAGGGGCGAGGTAATTAGATCTAAGATAATAGCATAAGGACTATGTAATCTGTCTTTAACTAAGTTATATGTAAGGCAGTGCGTTATAGAAGCACTAATGCCTTAGCAATCTAGAGAAAAGGCAGGGAGAAACAGGCTAATTAGTTACATAGTAGGGAGCTAGCCCACGCGACAGATTAGAGGCATCCCCTCCTTTAACCATAGATGTAGCTTTAGGCGAGGAGAGCGTAGAAGCTAAGGAGAGAGCAGGACAGAGAAAAAGGGAGAGGCGTTTTGCTTGTAGATTCGTTGCGAGTAGAAGTCTAGAATAACGTTGTCTAGTAGGGCTCAGCATGTGCGAAGACTAAAATAACTAGCCTATATAGGAGGGAATATAACAGAGACAATAGAGTATTAAAAAGAGAATTAGGCGCTATAGCAAGGCAGTCTAAGCAGGCAGCTAGGTTTAAGAAAAATGCCTTATAAAGGATAAATAGGTAGGGGCAGTTAGTGCAGACAAGGCGTAGGTAAAGGGGGTGCAGATAGAGGGATAGGAGTAGAGAGAAAAGAGAAAGAAAATAATAGCAAAGGGAGAGCCTTTTATAGTAGACGTTAAGATTAATTGCTAGTTAGAGCGTTAGCGCGAAAGGCGTAAGCGAGGCCTAGATTGCCTAAACAGAGTATATTTATTTCCTAATATAGGCTTGCTGTTAGATTATTTACTTAGTTATTTTATGCGTAGGTTTTTTATAAGCAAGTATGCTTTATCTCCTTCTTTTAGCTAAGGTGCTATTTTTCTTTTCTTATTAACATAAGAAATACTTTTACGTTAAGCGTTTTTAAGGTTAATGTTATAGTCTAGGATTATATAACTTAATTAGCTAATTAGCGACTTAGAGGATTGCTTACTAATCTATCTCGCTTTATGTATTTAAGTAACTCTTGTTTAATTTTTTCTATGTAACATAAATATATAATACTCCTTTTGTTATTTAAATCCTTATTAGATTAAATTATTGCTTTTCTACTTTATAGTTATAAGCCTAGCGCTATAATAATTATTATTATTATTTAATCTATTTACTGTCTATTTTAAGCTCTAGTAGCTTATGTAGACTTTTGCTATAGAATAAAACTTATACGTAGAGAAAACCTTCTATATGCTATATTTACGTTCCCCTTACTTTTTGCCTATAAGGGTACTATGTTTTCCTTTTGTCTTAACTACCTATGTTATTATACTTGCCCTTAGTAAGGGGCTTAAGAGAGAGAGAGAGAGAGAGACTAAGAAAATAGAAAAAAAAGGAGAGGTATTTATATAAGGGTTAGTCTAGCAGTCTTTAGTAGCGTTACGCTAGCGTTATAGTAGCGTTAGGGCAGCGTTTCTTTAAGGGTCTGTCTAGCCTAATAGTCCCTAGATCTCTTAGTATGTTACATAATTCTCTAGAGCTAAGTCCTAGGCTACTTTAAACTGTTTTAGAACTCTCTGCTTAAGTAACTATAAGGCTGTTGCCTTTGCTTGTTCTAGGTAGCCTAGGGCATCCTTTAGCCTTTCGTTGCGTAGGCGTAGTAGCAGCGCGCTCCTGTTATATCTTATATAGTAGAAGATTACATGTTTAACTGTTTGTTTATGCTACCTATAGAGGCATTCTCTAGAGATCCCTAGTACCCTGTAGTGCGCTAGCTAGCAGTTAAGTCTAATTGCCTCTATGTAGAGCAGGAAGAGCGCTGTTAATTCTGCTTTTAAGAGGTTGTTATATAGCTGTTAGGGGCGTTTTGTCTATAGTTCTGTCTAGGTTATTTCCTTTCTTCCCCTGCCTTTATGTTTCTAAGCTTGTTTCTATTTAAGGTCTTGTCTCTGTTAGATCGCTATGTAGGTGCCTGTCTATAGTTGTCTAGTCTGTTAGCCACGCGTTAAGTTGCCCTTAGCGCGCTAGCGTTCTGCTTAGTGTGCTTGCTATTCACGTACCTAGGCAATAAGGTTGTCTGCTTTTGCTTTTGTTGCTTTGCTCTACGTAGCTAGGCGCGGCGCTATTGTATTGCTTTCCTGTTGTCTTAGTAACCTCTATATAGTTTATATAGTTTGCTAGACGTTCTAGTCTATAGCTCTATGTTGCTTAATTGCCTGTTAGAACGCTTATGTCTTAACCTAGAGAGAGAGCAGGGCTATGCCTGCTTCCTGCTTAATAGCCACGCTTAGGGTACTTTTATATGCTCTAGTAATTTGCCTAAGACATTTCTTCTGCGTTTTTAGAAGTAGCTCTATTATGCTTATAGCTATTAATTCTCTGTTAAGTTGCTGTCTCTATACCTATGCTCTGTATATTATTGCTAGTTATACTACTGCTATATAGATAAGTTTTAACTGTTACATTAATAGGCCCTATGTTAATGCTATAATACATGCTATTATGTTAAATAAGCTCTTGCTGTTCTATGCTGCCTTTTAGGTATGCTCCTTCTATTATAATTTTAGGTCTACCTATATGCCTAAGATCTAGATAGACTTTATATAGAGCTCTGCCTCGTCTCTAGCGATACGAACAGTACTCGCCAGGTCCTCGCGCTAGCCTCGCCTCCTAGTGAAGTGCATAAGCTAGTACTTGTCTAGGGCGAACTTGGCTCTATAGCGCTTTGCCTATGCTACGCACTTGTTATAGGCTGTAGTGAGTCTCTAGCAGTTGTCTGCTGCTATGTTTCCCTAGGCTACTAGCGTAGTGTTGTTAACAAATCTAAATCTAAATACGTTATTGCTTTCTAGTTATTTAAATTCCTCTAGTAGCTCTATAATAAAGAAGAGGAACAGTATTAGAGACAGGGGGGACCCCTATAGGATCCCTACGTTTACCTATATTCTCTAGCTTATATACCTAGCAAACGTAATTTATATAGTTTGTTTGCTAAAGAAGTCCTCTATAAACTATATAGTCTATAGTAGTATGCCCTTATTCTAGAGTATATGTAGCAGTTTAGTATATGCTATGTTATTAAAGGCTCCTATAAGGTCAAGGCCTAACATTAAAACTATGTATCTTTTCTAGGCTTTCTACGCTGTCTAGACGACGTTAGTAAGCAGCTTAACTGCTATTATTATAGACCTCTTCTTTTAGCTACCTATTTAGTTCTAGGGTAGTAGTTAGTGTTCTTCTACTGCCTCTACTAGGCGCTCTGCTATAATAGTTTTAACTAGCTTAGCAATTATGTTCTCTAGCGCTATAGGGCAATAGGCGTTAACTAGGGTATAGTCTTTCTTTTCTAGTTTACGTAGTGCTACTATAATAGTGTTTTTAAGTCCCTCTAGCAGAGGGGCGCTGTTAAATAGCTTGCTAATTGCCTTTGCTAGGTCGTTGCTAATAGTATTGCTAAGCGTTTTAAAGACTTTGTTTAGTATTTTGTCTAGTCCTAGGGCTTTCTTGCTTAGGAGCTTACGTATTACGTCTTATACTTGTTGCTTTATAACTCTATAGTCTATATAGGCTATGTTTAGTTAAAGGTTCTATGTCTTGCTGTTTCTATTACTTCCTTGTTTATAGTAGTACGTTGTTTTGCTTACGCTCCTCTATAGTTCTCCTTTAAGGTTGCTAAGGTCTGCTTCTCTTACTATTAGAAAGAATTTCTTTATAAGGATAGCTGCTTTGCCTTTGCTGTCCTCTACCTCTTGTTTAGTTGTTATGTTTTATAGTGCTAGTAAGTGTAGGTCTATGTAAGGCTCTTTTTTATAGGCCCTGCTCTATTTTATTATGTCCTAGAGTGTTTTTTAAGGTTTTGCTGCTACTGTCTAGAGACTGCTAACAAATGTCCTCTAGCTTGCTCTGCTAGCTTGTTATATTTCTTTAGTAAGCGCTTTCCTTATGTTTTGTAGGCGTTCCTCTGCCTCCTCTATGTAGTATTCTATAACCTCCCTCTAGGCGCGTCTTGCGTTTATAAGTAATACTATAGCTTAGGGCGACTATAACCTCTACGCGAATTTGCTAGGTCTTGACCTTAGGCAGTAGGTTTCTATGCCCTGTTAGATTGCCTTTTATAAGGCTGCTAGAGGTTAATCGTGCTAGTGCTAGGTGCTTTCTATAAGGTCCTTGTAGAGGTTTTTGTAGTCTATCTTTGTGATAGCATACTGCTGTTACGTTGCTGTTAGTTTAACTTAGCAGGCGACTGTGATTTATATAGGGATGTAGTCCTTTGTAAGTGCCTATTTGTCTACTAGTCCGTAGTGCTCTAGGCGCTGCGCGAGAGTAGTACTTATAAAGGTTAAGTTAATTATAGATTGTCTTGCGCCTTGTTTCTATGTTAGTAGGCCCTTTAGGGTGCATAATTAAAGGCCTTTTAATTCTATAGCGTTTAGTAGGCGTGTTGCTACTAGGTTACATTATGTCTTTATGCCTCTCTATAATTAGTAGTGTAGGTTAAAGTCTCTAAGGACTATAATCTAGTCTGCTATAGTCCTTACAAGTTGCTCCTATAGTTAGTTTATAATACTAAGGTTTGTTAGTTAGTTTGTTATGTTATAGGCGTTAAATATTACTATTCTCTTGTCCTTTGCTTATAGTTTAATAGCTTCTAAGTTGTCTAAGCTATACGTCCTTTTCTATGCCTTAAGGCCTAGTGCTATGCTTATCATAAAGCATGTTTTTGTCTGTTCGTTGCCTCTATATACTAGTGTATAACTAGGCAGGCAGTACGTTTGCTTTGTTTATTTGTTCTAGGCTAGTTCTTGTATAGCGAGTATGTAGTGTTTTGCTAGCTCTGCTGCGTTAAAGAAAGGCCTTGTCTTAGTTCTATTTGCTATGCTATAGTTATATTAGAGTCTTATTAGTACTTTTATTGTTATAATAGAGTAACGTTCTCTATTTAGCTACTATTCTTATTTAGGAAGATTATAGTTTAGCTTAGGTCTAATGTCGCTTAGCGCGCTGCGCGTGCTGCCTCTATAGGTTAGCCTTTCCCCTATAGTAGTTAGGTCTCTCTGTTGTTTAGGTTACGTTTGCCTAGGGAAAGGACTATAATTAGCCTGCTGTTTTGTTTGCCTCTATTTCTAGCTAGGTTAGACCTAATAGCTAGTTCTATCCTTAGCTTCTATATGCCTGTTCTGTACTGCGTAAACGCTAGGCACGCCCTTATCTGCTACGCTCTATATGTCTGTCTATAGTTAGTATAGCATACGTAGCTAGCTTTATATTGTCTTATATTATAGTCGCTAGCGCACTACATGCATTTTGCTGCCTTTGCGTAGGCGCCCTGTTTATGTCCCTACGCGCTGCATTAGTAGCATTGTTTTAGTGCTAGGTTGCTATTATAAATTCTAGCCTTAAAGTATTCTGCCCTAATAATAATTCTGCTTTAAAAATTCTCTCTTGTTTAGCCTACGTGTTTACCTCTATAACAAGGAACCTTTGTTTTTTATATGTTATTCTTTAGCGTTTTAGAGGCATGTTAGGTTATATAGCTAGCGTATTAATAAGATCTTAGTTATGCTATAGAGTCTTTATAATAATTTCTTAAGGTCTTATATAATGTTAGAGTTATCTATAGATTAGCTATTCTTAACTAGGAGAGTATATTATATACTAGGGACCTCTACTAGGTACGCCTTCCTAAGGAGCTATATTCCCTAGGGGTCTAGCGCTGCTAGACGGCGTCCTGCTAGGCTTGCGACTTAAGGCGTATGTCTATGTCTCTGCTCTTATAACAGTAGACAGCGATAGCGTTAGGGATAGCTAGTTAGATAATCTTAAGGATCTTGCTTAGGGTCTTGTTAGTCGCGTTGTTAATTCTAGCCTAAATAATTAGTTTAGGGGCAGCTAGCTGCGCAGCCTGCGCTGCGACATCTGCCTATTGTTAGGTCGCTAGCAGGTTGCTGTTAGCCTTAGCTTTAGTCTCCTTTACGTGTTAGAGGATCTCGTTGCATGTTTTCTAGACGTAGAGCTGTTCCCCTATTCCTCTACTACTTCTCTTGCCTAGCGCGTTAACGCCTTTACTCTCTTGTTCCTTTCTCTCTTTATAGCCTCTAGTATTTTTGTTAGCTCCTTTATAGTGTTAGGGTGTACCTTGTTTTATTCTCTATTACGTTATATAGGTAGGTAATATGTTCCTCCTGCTAACGCGTTAGCGTGTTAACTATAGCGTAGCAGCGCTATCACGTTGCTGCACTGTTTCGCCGTTGTTCCTGCTGCTTGCGCAGCTAGGGACAGTATCATAGGCGTTTTGCTCGATGAATTTATAACGTTTTAACGCGTTTTTTAATGCTTTGAGAAAAGGTTTATGCTATGTTATTGCTATAATAATTATAGAGAAAGATTTCCCCTATGCATCCTTCTACTATTAGTAAAAGCCTTAATTTAATTACTCTAATTATTGTTTACTCTTTATGTCTTTATAAAGACCTTTGTTTACTCTAAGCAAACTGTTACATGCTGTTATATAACTCTTATAATAGATTCTACGTCTAAGGCGTTTAAGACATTAGTTTGCCTTAAAGATTATACTACGTTTAACGACTAGTATAACACTCTATAATACTTAGCTAGGTTAAAGGGCATATAGAAATACATTAACTCTAATGCTGTTAAAACACTAGTCGCTATTCTAGGATTAAACACTCTAGATAGCACTGTTTTAAGCACGACAACGTAGAAATAGCTGCTTGTTAATAAGAAACTAATCCGCCCTAAGCTACTAGCTAAGTTTCCTCTTGCTAAGAACAAGAATACTAAGACAGCAGCATTTTATAAAGAGACAAACAAGTCTTAGCTTAAGACGTACTCGCTCTAGGTAAGCGATTATTAAGCAAGTATAGTTAAGTATACTAACACTAAGAACACTCTTAACACTATATCTAACTAGATTACAAAAAGCGTTAACTAGAGCATCCTTACTCCTGTCTATAGCAAGCTTATTAGCTAGGACAACACTTTAACTTATACGCTAGTCTATAAGCTTAAAAGGATCTACGCTCTACGCTTATTAAGCACTTAAGAGCTTATTTGCTAATAATATTAACTTTACTTAAAGAAAGCTAAGGCTTTTTACGTTAATGTTAACACTTAGTTTTATAAGTAGAGTAATCTCTATTATAAAGCTCTTATTAACAACATTATAGAAGTTTAAGGTAAGCTTATACTTATAGACTAGATACAAGCCTTGAACGCGAGGATCGCACTAGCATAGGCAACCTGCTAGCTTTAGAAACGCTTTAAGGACAATAACCTACTATCCCTTAACAAGCTAGAAGAGTTGTTTTTAAGACTCCTTTAAATAAATTAGATCTAGACTACTATAGGCTGTTACAAACCACTAGCGCTAGCCCTACTATAACCTGTCGCCTCGAGAGAGTTACTCTGTTAGAACTAAAGGCAACAGCAGAGCAGAGTCGCTAACTAAGCAAGAAGGCTTAGCGCTCTCTACGCTTTCCCTAACATAATAGAGCAAGTAGAGCAAGTTATATGTTAGATGCTCTTAGTGCTCTTACTAATCTTATAGAGTAAGCAGAGCAAGACAGAGCACTTAACATTATATATCTCTATATCTAGAAGGCGAACTACCCTTATAGAAGTTCGCGTTTAATCTTCTTAGTTATACTTAATACATTAGTTACCTAATCCTTATAGATTATACCCTTAATACTATAAGATTACTCTATATTAACAGACCTTATCTTTGCTCTAAGAATTAACTAACAAGACTACTGCTTCTACTAACAACAACTAAGCCCTTGCCTTCTCTTAAAAATATAAGACCTAGTAGAAGTAGTACTATAACATTTTAAACGCTCTTAAGCAAGATAAGCAACACTTTAATATAATCTACTCTAGCTAAGGGTAGCAAGACCTATGTTACTACCTTAAAGGTAGCAAGACCTAATCTCTTTTATAGAGAATAAAAGAAGCTTAAAGCATAGATCCTTTAGTTTAACGTTTACTTTTATGTTAAAAGTAAAATTAATAATAACAACTATGCTATGCTTATAGTCTTATATATAAAAGAAAAGGCTTATAATTAAGTAAAACCTTACTTTAAGAAATATCTAGACAAAAATAATTATAAAAACAAAATTACTTATATGTTTAAAGAATATAACAAGTTTAAAGAAAGACTTTAATAGGCCTTTGCTATTCCTAGCAAACTAGCTATTGCTAAACAAATAATCTAACAACTCTGTTAAGCTAAGTTAGTTAGCAACTACGCTAACAACTTCTAACGCTACGCTATCTAGACTAAATAGAATAATTAGGCCCTTATAAGGATGTTCTAACAGGGACTTAAGGCTAAAGTTCACGCTAAACTTATATAAACTTCTATAACTACTAATACCCTAGACGACTTTATTAACGAAGCTACTTGCTTAGACAATAAACTCTATAAGTATAAGCTAGAGTCACAAGCCCTTACTACGCCACGTGTAACTAGGGACAAGGGACAATAACGCTATAGGTTTAACAGGGGAAAACAACAAAACTATATAGATAGATACTACTGCTCTAATAGACCTAAACTAATGCACCTAGATGCTATAATTAAAAGAAGGAACCTAAAAAGCTATAATAAGAAAAGAATTGCTATAATAGGCAATATTAGTTAAGAAACCTAAAAGTGCTATAATTATAGAAAGATAGGCTATATTAGTAGAAACTGCTATTCTAAGAACAAAGTTATATAATAGCTTAACATACTTACTACTAGCATATTAGACAAAACCTAAGACACTAAGTAGGAAATTATTAGTTATAAAAGAACATAAAGAACAGACATTAGAGACAAAGTTATTAATAAATTCTATAGACTAATAACAGAATACTATAAGGACAATAATCCTCGCAAACTACCTATAGGAGTTAAAAGCGCTAACAAAGAACTAACCTTAGACAATGCACTATAGAAGTTCGTTAACTATGTTAACAAACTAACTAAGGAAAACTACATTAAACTGCTTAGGCACTTTAGTAACAAACAGCAAATAAAATAATAGAAAGACTAAGAAGTTATAGTCTTAGACAAAGACAAGCATAAGATCTATTAGAACCTATAACGCACTGCTAATAGAGAATACTATAATTAGGACATAATTAGTGCAAAGGGATACCTTAACTAGATTAACGTAAAGTGCGAAAACATGCACCTACTAGGACAGTACGCTATACTAGAAGACATTAAGCAGGAACTTAGGGTACTCCTAGATGTTAACAATAAAAAAGTATCTTTAGATCCTAAAGAGCAGGACAAAGAACCTTAGTAGACTAAGTTGCTAAAACAACGCCTAAGCTAGTTACTAAACTTTAGCAATGCTCTAGGAAAGGCACTACACTAAGAAAAGACTAACATATAGCTACATAAACAAGAAAGGGTACGTAAGGAAGACGCTTCTATAGTACTAGGTTACTAGCTAGATTACTAAAACTAACTCTATAGTAACATCTAATAGGAGTTATATAACTATAACTTATATAAGATTACTATAACTAAAAGAACAAATATAGATAGTTTCTATTATAACAAAGCAACTATAAATAGCATTAGTTTAAATATATAGACAACACATGCGCTATGCACCTCTAGGACAAACAAGACAAGCAGCACTTCCTAGAGAAAGACAAACAGGATATTATAGAAATAAAAACTACTATTAACAGCTGCTATACCTAGGACATATAGCAACTATGTCTAGAAAAAACTATATATAACACCTTATAGAGAAAACTAAGAACAGATTTAGACCTAACTCTTTTTTAGACAAGCGCTTAGCAAAATAACAGAACACTACTACGCTACTAGATTGTTATAGATTAAGCTACCTATTAAATTAGAAGGTTATTAGATAAAGGCACTATTAGATTTAGGGCATTAAGCAATTTTATTTCTATAAGAGCTATGTTTATAGCTAGGCTATAACCTCTTAAGAAACTAGAACTCTATCTACTTTATGTTATAAATAGAGAAAAGATGCTAGGGCAAGACATAATATAACATAAAGTCCTACATGTACCTATAGAAACCTAAGGACATACTAAGGAAATTAACCTAGATTGTATAGACTAGCTACCTATAACGTTATATTAGGACTTCCTTAGCTATAAAGACATAACCTAACTATTAATTAGAAAAAGGAAACAATATCCTTAAGAAACTATAACTATATATTAAGTTTAGAACCTGCGCGCTATATAACGCTAACAGCAGATAAGAGAGCAAGAGCAGAGCTCTATAACATAACCTTAGATAAGACACGTTTAGCAAGAACAGTTGCCTTTATTAAAAAAGAAAAGTAACTATAACAAAAGAAGAGAAGAATAGTATAACTTCTAAGATCCCTATAGAATATAAGAAATAGACATACCTATTCTAGGAAGAGACAGGTGTAGCTACACTGCCTAGACATTAACCCTAGGACTATAAAGTCGTTCTATAGAAAGGAAAGCAGCTAACTTTTAGACTAATCTACGCGTTATTAGAAACAGAACTTAGAACGCTAAGAGAATTCCTTAACAAAGCACTTAAGAAGGGTTATATTAGACTATTAACATTACTAGCAAGCTATCTACTTCTATTTATGCTAAAGAAGAATAGACCTCTATAACTATATATTAATTTTAGGAAACTTAATAACATTATAGTTAAAAACTAATACCTACTGCTAAATATCTTAGAGCTATAAGACTAACTATCCTAAGCAAAGATATTTATAGCACTTAACTTATAAGATAGATACTACCTTATTTAAATAAAAAAAGGTAAAGAATAGAAGACAGCATTTAGGACTTGCTATAGACACTATAAGTATACTATTATGCTATTTAGTCTTACTAACGCACTAGCAACGTTCTAGACACTTATTAACAACGTATTATAAGCATACCTAGACAGATTTGTTGTTACATACCTAGACAATATTCTAATCTACTTAGAGACCTAAGAAGAACATATAGAACACGTTAAAAAGTGCGAACTCTATAAAGAAGAAGTTAACTTCCTAGGCTACGTTATTAACTTATAAGGAGTTAAGATAAGCCTAAAGAAAATATAAGTTATTAAAGATTAGCTAAGGCTAACAAGTGTTAAGGGAATCTAAGAGTTCCTAGGATTTATAAATTTTAACTAAAGATTTATTAGAGAATACTCTATAAAGACACTCTCCTTAACAAGACTAATAAGGAAGGATACACCCTTTAAATAGAAAAAAGAACAAGAGAAAGCCTTCTAACAACTTAGAGAGGCATATATTAGCCCTCTAGCTCTAATTGCCTTCTAAAGCAGAGAACTGCTATGCTTTAAGACTAACGCATTAGACCTAGCCATAGAAGCATGCGTAACATAGCAATAAGACAGTTAGTAGCATCTAATTAAATACTATTTAAAGAGCTTTACTAGACTAGAACAACAGTATAACGTATATAATAAGGAACTAATAGCAATTATAAACGCTCTAGAACATTAGAGGATCTACGTAGAAAGCTGCTTAGATCTAATAATCTTTATAGACTATAAAAACCTTATATACTTCACTACTACTAAGAAACTCATAGGCTGCTAGGCCTAATAGGCAGAAAGATTAGGACAGTATAAGTTCAAGATTATGTATACACTAGGAAAAGATAATAGAAGAGCTAACGCTCTAAGCAGACAAAGCGACTTAGTTAGAAACAAAGAAGAAGTATAAGAGACGCTTCTACGTTAGAACCCTAACAGTTTGCTAGGATCTATATAACAACTAAACGCTATCCTGCGCATTAACAACAATGTTCTACCTAAGCTATAGGAAGAGATTATTAGACAACACTATAATAACCCTATACATAGGCACCTAGGAACAAGCTAAACAATAGAACTAATCTAAAGACACTATGACTTTAACAAGATAAAACATAAAGTTTTATAGTTTATTATAAAATATATAGACTATTAGAAAAGCAAACATAGTACCTACATATAACATAGAGAAATGCAACCTATGCCTATTGCTAAGGCGCCCTAGGATAACATTTTAATAGATTTTATTATAGGACTACTTGCTTTAGAGGACCTTATAACAAGAATTATATATAACGCTATATTAGTTATAGTTAACACATTTACTAAGTATATTAAGCTAGTACTATTCTATAACAACTACATAGCTATATAGCTAGGACACGTTATACTAGATTAACTTATATAACACTATAGCATGCTATAATTAATTATTAGTAACAGAGACAAGCTCTTTATATTAAACTATTAGACAACATTAATTGCTATAATTAGAACAAAGAGGAAACTATCTATAGCTTACTATCTATAGATAGACAGACAAATAGAGAGAACGAACTAAACTCTTAAAGCCTATTTAAGGATATATGTTAACTAGAACTAGGACAACTAGGTATTGCTATTACCTATAGCATAACTAGCATATAATAACAAACTTTTAGAAGCAACAGGACAAACGCGTTACTTTATAAATAACAAGAAACACCTAAATCTCTTTAAACAGACGCTACTAAGCATTAAAGCATAAGCTGCTATTAAAACTATAGAGGAATTAAAGTTAGTATATAACTAGCTATAACTTAACTTTAAGAATACTTAACGTAAAAGCATTTTATATATTAATAAAAAACAAAAAATAGCACCTTAGCTAAAGAAAGAATAGAGTTTACCTACTTATAAAAACTTATATATAAAACAACTAAGCAAGGGATTAGACTATGTTAAAGTTAGACTATTTTTAATTAGGTCTAAGAGAGGACTAGTTAACTACTAACTCTAACTTCTACTAAATATAAAGTATACCCTATATTCTACGTATCTCTACTAGAACTAGCAGACCCTAAAACGCTATTATAAACAACATTCTAATACTAAACTAAAGAGAAAGACAAGTTTAAAGTTAAAAGGATTATTAACTACTAACAAACTAGACGAGAAGGATATAATAGACTAGAATACCAAGTTAAAAAGAAAGGTTACTCTATAAGCAAAAACACCTAGGAACCTGTTACTAACCTTAGGAACTGCTAGGATGCCCTATAGCATT